>JAVQJD010096250.1:0-27500 GCA_036023655.1 Nannoperca australis | reverse complement strand
CCTTCAGAATGGTGATGATGGAATGTGAAGGTGGCAACGACTTTTTGACTTCACCTCAGGTCGCTTTTGAGGATTGGTAGGTTGAGTCTCAAAGCCTTGCATCAGAATCAACAAAGACCTCCTGTTCCCTTTCTTTCACTGTAGTAAAAACACCTTTTTTTATCATCCCTTTGTGGTGAATAGATAATGATTAAAGTGTAAGGTATATGTGTGATGTTATCACTCCAATTAACCTTTGATCAAACATGCTTTTGATGCAAAATAAGACAGATAGCAAAAAATTAGCGGGTTCATATAATAGAATTAGAATGGACAGAAAAGATCCCGGGTGCAGGATCATAATGATTATTCTGTAGCAGATGCTTGATGACTGGGAAAGAGTGTGTTTTATGTGTGAACAGCGCTGTGAGGCATACACTTCAGAGCGCTCCATGATTAACACAAGTACGACTGAAATGCTCGGCTAAATGAAGCCTTTGCCATGGTAACAGATCAGTTTTAGAGTCTCATGCACTGTACCTATGCCTATTTCCATGACAACGTTGTGTAACGTTCTACAGTCACCGCGTAAAGAGCGCAAGCTAAGTGACCGTTGTAGTCGGCTGAGTTCAGCTGTTTTAACGCAATAATCAGCTTTGATTTTACAAGTACAGTGACAGAAATACTATGCGTTTGTATGTTGGCTTTGCCAATGCAAATGGAAGATGTGTTTTGACAGAAACACAATGTATTCACACAAACATCCACGCACACACACGGAAGGTCATATTTAGTGGCAGACAGTACATTAAAATAGAGACAAACTTCAGTCCAACCTTAACAGGCAGTATCTGTGACACCGGAGCTGGGTGAGCGTGATCGCCTGTGAGTGCGCTGTATGTAAACACGGAGGGAAATGAGACGTGACCACTGTGGTAGTGACACTAACAGAACACTCATTTACCCCCACGACAAGCCCACAAACATAGCTGCAGACTGGCAAGTGAGAGAGAGTGAAAAAATAAATGTATTTATATGACTCCAGTTCTCAAATCTGTCTTCCTCCCTCCCTCCCTCCCTCCCTCGTTCTCTCTTTCTCTCTGCCCTCATTTTGAAAACTAGGAGGGAGGGGGGGATTCCATTTGAACAAGCAAGGCTCTGCAAAGCTTTTGGGAGACAGCTTGACTCAGAGAGCAAAAAAAGAGAGAGAGAGATGGAGAGAAAGGAGGGGGAGAACGTGAGAGGTGTCTTCCATGCACCAGACGATGCGATCCTTAGCAGGAACATGGGCGAGCATTCCACCAATGGCAGCTCACGCATGGGCCGACGCATGGAGGGTTTCCACGGCTACCCCGAACCTTCCTTACCATCAGTCCTTCCCATCCCCCCAACCCCCCCTCTCTCTCTTTTCTATCCTCCTCTCCTCTGCCTTGGAATAAATGTCAAATGGCTAATAACCACAGCAGCACACGCGGCTGTGCCCAATGACCGCCATCGTGTTTTTTTTGTTGTTGTTGTCAGGATTCACCCACGCAGCTGCGGACGAAAGGACAGACGTGACTTGCTCACACAGACGAGCTCAATAAGGCAGATTACACACTCCCCATGATCGATGTCGAGTATTCATTTTTGTATTTGTCTTGTTCACAGTGATGTCCTAGCTTCAGCATCCTAAAGCGATTTCACATGTAACATATTAACTGGATTTGTAATATTGTACAATAGGGTGTTACACATTTTAAATGCACAGTCTGAATCAATTACAGACTATATCGATATATATTATTGATCTCAAATGATAATCTTCATGCAAGAATTGTATAAAAATGGATCTTCAGTGTGTATTATTTAATAAAATAGGCTGATAATTTACATATTGTAAACACGGTTAAAAAGATGCTTTAAATGTCATTCTACTCAGTTACACTGTGTCATGGCACACTGGTCCAATGCACTGTTGGACAGTCGCCACCCCCTCACTCTCAGCTCCATCCACTCTGTATGCCAAGCATCCTGAATCAAAGAGATTTCATGCTCAATGTGCTTTTATAAAATTACATGTAGGCTACAGGCTTCTATCCAGTGTACAGTATGTCCATTACTGTTCTCCTGCAGTGCATTTGAAGTTGTGCTGGCCCTTACCATGAGGGTATGATATAACTTTACTACTTAAGCAGTATCACCAGGACCAGTTCATGTGCAAGTATTGTACATCGTGAATAAAGTGTCTCTGCTTCCAGATGTAGAAAACATCCCATCTCATTTTACAGTTCTCCATGCCGGTATTGCTGCCTTGTAGATGTAAGGTGAGCTGCTGAGGATTCCAGGATTCTTTGAAAATAAACGTTAATTGATCATATTTAAAATGTTATGGCCTGAGGCACCCCTCTCTGCAGGTGAGTATGTTCTGGACTGCACACTGTTCCATACATTGCACTGCATCTGTGAAATGTACATGCTCTCCTATTGCACATTACACCCTACCATTACCTTTGCACTACCCTTATTCCCACTATTACATAATGTTTGTTTGCGCCATAACTTGCATATTAAACTGACATTGCACATATTGTACACATATTATCTATGTATATGTGTATATATACTGTATAAATCTAACTCTATATCTTCCATATAAGATAATTCAGTTTTCCCTTTTGTTTCTTCCTCTATTGCTTTTATTGTCTATTTTTATGGTCAAATTTTGAATATTTGAATATTGAACATTTCCTGTGTTTGTTTTATGGAGAGGGTGGCAACTGCATTTCGTTGTGCTATCCTGTATTGTATAATGACAATAAGGCTGATCCTTGAAACTTGAGTCTGTGTTCGTTTATACAGACAGTTTCTGTTATTACTAATGTAGAAATCAGAGGGATGAAAAATGCAAGCTGTGAGATGTAAAGTATATACATATGTGGACAGAAATGTGTGTGCATTTATGCTATAACGTGGGGATGTGCATGCATACCTTTAGATATAGTATTTGTGTGTGTCTGTATGCATGTAGGCAAGCATATGTTTTTGTTTCTGTTGTAGCAAATGATATTTAAGATTTTTGCCTGCATTTGGATGTTTGATGTGAGAGCAGGCAGGCGGTCTGCTCGGCTGCTGTGAGAAGTGGCACACTCGGATCATTAATCAGACTCGACGGCACAGCGGGTAGAAGGCAAGCCACGGGAGAGCCCTAATGCATGCAAATGTATACTCGTTTTGGGGGCAGGTTGAGCCAAGGACAGAACCTAGCCAGCAACAGAGAGGGAGAAAGAGTACAGAGAGAGAGAGAGAGAGAGAGAGAGAGAGAGAGAGAGAAGAAGAAGAACACACCACAGCTCGAGAGAGGGCCTATTCATTCTGCTGCGGTCCAATACAGCTGAAGCATGAATGTGCTCTAAATCAACATGACAGTGGAGAAAAGGGAAAATCATGCAGGTAATGCATAAGTTAGCAGAGGCAAATCCAGAATAGGACCCTTCATTGCTTTAAAAGGCTAACAGTAGATATGATATATTAATTAGTGATATGGAACCATAGTAACATTTGACTGGTCAGATCTCATATCAGCAGATATATTATCTCCCTCCAATGTCTTACCGCATGATATGAGGAATGTCAAACAAGCCTCTTAAGCAAGACATCACTTAACAAGGCAAATGTAGCTGATTTGCTGCCAACTGAGGGCACAGCTTAGCATTCTACCCCTTATTATTCTGCTCAGTGCTTGAGTCTCATTATGGCTGGGATTGTACCTTGGTGGAGATAACCTTACACGACTTTTGAGATGAACCATATTACAGAGGAGCTAAGGAATGTGAATAGAGTGAAGATATCAATGCCGGTGGGCGTCAGTATCATCTAAAACAGAGGCACCATAAATCCTCCTCACAGTTTTTCATCTTGCCAGGTTTCATCATCATTGAGGCTTATAAAAGAGAAGGTTTAGGTGCTTGAATCATTGTATTTTGCAGTCATGTTGTAAATCTTTTATATATTTAAATACTTAAAAAAAACAATAATATAACTATCAACCAACCAACCACTTGCCTTTGAAAGTAATGCTAAGTTAATAGGTAGTAAGCTTGTTAGCTAGGCATGCTAACATTTCCCTAGAGTAGATAATCACACAGTTTAATCCATTCCTTGCATTTTTGCTGTTGTGTTTTTGGTTTTGGAAAGTGATTTAAAAAAACTCCCTCCAAACTCTTTAGATACTGAGTATCACTAGAGCCCCATGTACCTTCAACATGTGGAGAAATTCAAAGCTTGACAGGCCAGCCGTGCATAGTTACGTTTGCTAAGCTACGTCTGGACCATTGTTGTTTGGGGCAGAAGTTAAGAGAAGAGTCAGTTGGTAGTTTTGGGAATCCCTGACTTGGGAAGTAAGTGAAGGATCATATCCTTGTCATGGCAATAGCAACTCTCGTTGGTTGGTCTGGACATCTGGGAGCAGTTGAATCTGGAAAATGAGCATGAATGTCCATAAGTGATACAACCTCCCAGTGCATTTATGCTCAAAAGCAAAATGGAATGGTTAATATTCATTTTAAAATTATATACAAAAGATTCATCTCAGCATGTCACAGTGTCCCAATGCGGTGCAAACATCTGTCCACTGAACATGAATCAAGGTTTCACTCTTTCTTTTCCCTGGATAGATGGAAGGATGGAGGGAGGGATGAAAAGATGGAGTGAATGAGCAATTGTTCTGCTCTCGCAAACAGGCCATTCAGGGAAATTCCCCGGGGAACGAAGCTTTTTCAAGGTTGCGTCCTACTCCGCTAGCTACCTCTGTGTGTGTGTGTGTGTGTGTGTGTGTGTGTGTATGTGTGTGTGTGCATGCCTGAGTGCATGTAGTCCTCTGGGTCTCAATAACGTTCAGTCAGGCTGATATCTCTCCCGACACAGAAAAGAAAGTGCAATCCGTGGATGTGTGTTTATGTGTGTGATTGTACGCTGACTTGGCCAAGTGCCAGAGGTTCCCACAAGTCTCCCAGGTCAGATGGAGGGTCAACAGCTGTTGGCTAAGAACGTTCTCTGTCTTCGTTTTGCCTGGCATGTGAGCCAGGCCCTGACATGTGAGGAGAATGAAATGCATGACAGTGTTATTGTTCTGTGTAAAATGGATGACTCTTGGAAGGAAAATGCCACTCTGTGAATGCATGCCTGCTTTGTGATTTTACATAACTCAAACACTTGCCATCAAAAGGTTGCAGGCATTTCAAGCTGTATAATGACTTATGCGATAAGGCTGTTTGTCTGCATAATCCACCCAAGCTAGACAATGTTTAATAAGGTTTCCTTTCAATTTTAATCATAGCATTCCAATTTTAAGCTACATAAGTAGCTGTGTATTATTTGATTGAAAAGTCATTGCAGACATATGATAACAATTGTTTCAGTTCAGCCATAAAACTGTACAGTAGGGTGACACTACAGCAGCATTGTTATGGTCCTTAATTTAAGAGGTTAATTCAGTAGACTTCATTTCTGTCCACAAACTGTTTTCTCCTGCACGGCATTGTTAAAATTTATTATTCCATTCCTCGCTCGTCGTTTGCATTGTTTATTATTCGAACAGGAAGTATATGGAAATTGGCCTGAAGGATTTCAGAGGTTGGCAAATTGCATCTCCAATCAATGCCAGGACTCTGCAGAAATCTATGTAAGCCTTGTGTTCAAAATCATGTTTTTATAGATTGGAGCAAAAGCGCTTACAAACAAACCAGACAAAGCAAAGTAAGAGCTATTATTTCTTTGCATTGTAAATATTTCTTCCAGGCAGAGATGACAACACCATACAAATGAAGGCACGGCAGCACCAAGGCAAAATTAATTAACAGAAGAAAGTGGGGGAAAGAATGGTGTGGCTTCATTTTTATATTGTTTTTAAATTAGACTCCAAAGACATCTCCCCTGCTGTTAAGATGAGGTCGTGGGGATTATGTTATGAAATCCCTGACATCGCCTCTCTCCGTGTTCCTGGCAGCATCTTAGGAAACCTTATGTAGCCTCAGTGGACACACAATCATGCACACATGCCCAGACAAGAACACCAGCACGCACATGAGCATAACACAAAATGCAGACACAGACAGCTGGGCAACCCTGGCCTGTTCAATGTGAGGCAGAGGATAAAGAAAGAATTATGTAATACTTTGCCCCAGGATGAAAGGGTTAAGATAAACTGAACCAGTGACTATGACTCTTTTTCCAAGAAAGGCACTAATGTTTGGTTAATAACTCCAGTGTGAATGAAGGAAATAAATTTTTTTAATTTTTTAAAAGACCAATACCAATGTAATTGTATACAAGCTTTGAAGAGCTTCTTATGCCAAAGTTCATTGCTTTCCAATTTGACTTTTCTCAGAAAAGTTGTATTTTTCTTTTTCTGCCAGTAACTTTATCCAAGAAAATGACATGGATTCAGTCTATTCTTGGCGGAGGAAAAAAGCCTTAGACACACATTATCATAACAAAATAGAATATTACATTAACATTTTTAACCAAATAAATCATGGACAAACTATGCAAAATGTGGTGATTAGTGGTGCAGTCTAAAGACATTTTAACCAATGTTTATTTTGATATCTGTTTCAGATTTTGTCTTTTATTCTATTTCAAAAGGAAAGACAACACTACAGTTGGGCACATCTGGAGCTGGTTGTCACTGTCTTAAACACACTGTCTTGATTGGATCTTAGCTGAACGACAGCAATATCCCCACTCAATTAACATGGTTTAAAAATAAATTAGATGCACTTGCTGTATCATGCCGTCAATTTGCACAGCTTCTAAAGTGTTCCCCTCCAACCTATGAACTGTATTTTGCTCTGAGAAAATGACACGGTATAATCTATATTTATTTCTTATCAGTTTATATGGCTTGCTTTCCCTAAAGAGCTCATTAGCCACAAGGGCATTGGCTGCCCTTTATAAAAGTACAGTCATTTGTGGCTTAATGAAATTCAAGGAGAAAGGAGAATTCTGTTTACTCACTTTGACTTGTCAGACATTTGGACCCACAAATAATGCTAGACAGGTTTTAGCACCCTCTTGCTAAACGAGTACATGCATTTTAGCAAGCGAGCACAACCCATGCACACACACAAACACACACGATGTCTAAACGCCTCCCCTTTATTTCCAAATCACCAGAATTTTTATATTTTAATAATGTTGTTTACTAAGCCTTGACTAGAGAGTGCCTGTAGTCTACCGCTTTGAGAGCTGTAACTAATACATGGACAGCTGAGTCACTGCAGTAAAATGAACAAAAACATATACTCCACCAATAAATCCATCCCTCCATCTCATGACTGTTGGTCTACTTTGGCCAGTTCCTGCTAAAGTTTAAAGGGAAGATCTAAACTTCATTAGGGCGTGGTGACACTGTGTTTATGTTGCATCTTTGCCAACTATAGATTGGTTAACTACATTTTTAGACTGTTTGGATGAACTGTCGTAAATGAATTCTGTGTTCTTTTCCATGGTTTGCATTATGTGTGGGAGGGATGGTTGTGCTGCTCTGTCCGCCACCTCGAGCACTGAGTAAAAATGCTAGAGATAAAAGAAGCAGAAGCTTTCTAAAGAGACACAGAAACAAATGATGTACTTATTTGCAGTTTGAATAGGATGATTCACTCCTCTGTAAATTTGAATGCACTCTCTTTGAATATACTCTTAAAGGACAAACTCTAGAGTGCGGTTGCCTCAGGCACAGACATGCTAAGATAAATCTATGCACGTGTGTATGCAGGTCACGGGACATGGTTCCTTCCCCACCATGCTAGCTAGTTGGCACACCTTTTCTGAATAAAAGTATGTTCTCACAAGATGTGGGGAGGTGCATCAGTGAGACACGTTATATTCAGAGCACTAAAGGCAGCCCTGTTGTTAATGATGGATGCAGCAACGTGAGAAGTGCATTGCCTTCACATGACTGTATTCTCTGTATGTGTCAGCACACATACCAACTCCTAACTCTTGTACCAGATGGTTTTGATGAAATATGAATCAAAATGTAGCAACTTTGTTTTGGTAGTATCAATCTGAAGCACTGCTGTGCACAAAATATTTAGATAGCTTCTTCACTGCACTGACACTGAACTGTATTATTTACAATGTCTGGCAAAACATGAAAGCTGCAGCATTGTCAGTTGATGTGTCCAACCAGGGGACTATTTCCAAAGTATTAGCATTGTGAATTCTACACTTTAGGGAAATACGCTTATTCGCCTTCTTGCCAAAGGTTTGATTAGAGGATTGTTACCACCCTCATGTTATGTTGTTATGCAATAACAATATCACTGTGCAATAGCAACATTACTGTGCAATAGCAATACCCACAATAATGTAAATTCATAGTTTTTTTGTATATATAAGTATTTTATTCTGTATTGTTTAAAAATGTTTGAATGCTATATTTCTATATCTATCACCTTTGCTGCTGTATGCCCTGCAATTTCCCCATTGAGGGACTAATAAAGGTTCATCTTATCTCATGTGACGCACCAAGTGTCAACAAGTCTTCAGGAAATAGGCGGCAACTCTTGACAATAAAGCAAATAAGCTCCCAAAAATGTCAAGCTATTTCTTTAAAAAGTAAGCATTCAGGAAGGGCAAGTATATACTGTGTGTAGGTGGGCAGGTGTATATACTGAGTGGCTTATTAGGGGGATGAAGGACAGGTTGCTAGCAGGTGATGATCAGGTCACAGTGGGGAGAGCCGAGGACAACTGCTAGCTGGGTAATATAAGACAGGAAAGTCAGAAGACACAGCAAATGGAAAGAAATTATGCAAAAATAAATGAAGATGGTGCTGTCGCCATGACAAGCATCTTACAGTATCTACATTCTCAACATATTTACATTTCATTACAAAGTCAAAGCAATAGCATTGGCACCAGTGTTTGACGTGACTACAAGTGACTACTCAGGCAATATGGAGATGATGCCATCTAGACATTTTGTCTATAGAGAAAGCCGCATGCTAATATGCATATGCAGCCACTTTGAATGTTCCAGTCTCAGGATATTCACTCTGTGAAAACAGGCCTTTGGACAGTGGATGTGCAGAACGTGTATCTGGACTGTGTAAAATCCATGTGTGTGGACTAATAAACCTGCTGAGGACAGTTACAATTGTTGCCTCTCCCTGCCAGATAGCCCTGTTAAAAGCCACAGTGTAGGTTAAGTGGCAGGGTCCTTTGCTAAACAAACCTTAATAGACTTCTGTGGCAGCACTTAGACTTTACTAAGTCCATGACGTAGCCTAGTTTTTGAATAATGTTCCCTGACTAACTGGGAAGATTGCATGTGCAGCACTTAAGTCAATCCTGAATTAAAGAAAGGCACATGCACCTTAGTGGTTCAGCAGGCTAGTAAGCTGCATTTTAGAAATCCTTGTAGCCGTGAAGAGAAGATGCACCAAAGGCTCATTACTACATCTCATAGTAATACAATCTGTAGCCAAAAATGCTCTGTGGATGTTGACCAATCCACTTTATTATCCAATATTTTGCATATACTTTGCAAACCTGGTAAAAGCATTCACTGTCCGAATGTGTTTGTCTTTCTTAATGCTCTTATGTTGGTTTGATTCCTTTCATGCAAGCCTGTGGTGCCACTATGCTCCGGCCATATTAAAGTATTCTTAAGAATGACACTGAATTTCGATACTCATAAGGATACTGCTCTGCACTGATCCTCTGGTCTCAGCTGAGGAGCTACCTTCAGGGATCAGTAAACTACACAGTTAACTTTTCACATTAATAGTCATTAGCTATTCATCATTGTATGTATTAAGCAAAACAATTATCCAGGGTAACTTAAGCAGGTAAGAGGTCAGTGTCTTGCTGAAGGACAATGACAGATGCGACGGCCACTGCAGGAAATAAACCTGTGACTTTCTGGTTACGGCACCGTGTCTCTAACTACTAGGCACTCCTGCTGGTTACAGATATCAGCCACGGTCAGTAAGGAGCCCTTGGCTGATCCTCTGCAGAGCATTACTTGACCTGGCTGTTGAAGAAAGGACAGACATAAGCTTAAAATATCTCCCAGGCTTGACACAGCACTGCTCCAGCTGCACTCTGTAATTACCAGCAGTGCAATCAGCAGACTCATTAATTTCCCCTGACTGACAGCCGCTGACGGCTCAATTGCAGAAAATGCACTGGTACAACTTCATAAGTAAATGGAACTGACGTCCTAAAGCATTCTTCAGCCTGGGAGGCTGCACTCAGAAAAGTGCATATTATTATGCACGCATGAAGACATACAGTTACAGATAATGTTCTGTTCTGTCTGGCAGCCAGTGAGATACAGGCTCCCAACAAACAACTATCTTTGACATGCCTTATTGAAACAACCAAGCAAAAGCGAAAAAATCAAAATAGTTCATGTGAATTCCTCTTCCTGTCCTTTAAGAATAGCACATGAACAGATACACGATGTCCCTGCAAAGCCCTTATCTTGTATGACAGGTTTAGGATGCCATGAGAGGTGCTGCTGAGGGGGCATGCACATGGAAGCGCTTTCTGGTTCTACACAAGTATTGATTTAAGTGTAAACCAATGTGAAGTGGCCCAGAATAGACATTCCACCGGCAAAGTAATTGGGGTGAGTGAGCCAGCAGAATTGGCCCAGATAAATAGGTCACTTAATAGGTTGTTTACGGCGGCGATTTGACATGATGCATGAGAGAACAGGCGGTGAGGGGGTCCAGTTCAAGCTGCAGTGTGGCACAGGTGCAACAGCTAAAATAGAGAATAAGAGGAAAGGCTCAAGTGGAATAATTTATTTATAAATATGTAAGGCACATATTTCTGGCAGAACAAGGCTGTATCCGACGTGGGCTCATCTTTAGAAATGTTTTGGAATCATAATGAATGCCACAGTATCTATTCACACTGAGGTGATTTCTCTCTTTCACTGTGTTGTAATAAGTTCCCTCATACTGCTGAGCAGGGTGATCAGGGTTATTTCTTTCTTTTCTCCTCCTTCACGTTCACCTGATGTCAGAGGGCTCTTCTGAAGCCTTTTACTGCAGCTATTTTGTGCTCCTCCTTGTACACAGCTAAAATCCCAAATGAAACAGATGCAGCCTGTGGTAGCAAACAAATAAAATCAATGTAAGGTCAGTGAGTAGCGAGGAGAGCATAACTTTAAGACAGTTAGAACTAGGGATATGATTCCCACCGGGGCACCCATACTGTATTAGAAATATATGCTACACTTTGAGACACTTATAATAAAAAAACATCATCCACATCATGACATGATATTTATACAAGACTAAGAGTCTACAGTACAACCATGCTAGCATCTCTGTGAGGCTGTACTTAGGCACAGCAGTGCTTTGAGCTAAATGCTAAAATCAGCATGCTAACATGCACACACTGACAATTCAACATGCTGACGTTTAGCAGGTGTAATGTTTATCATGTTCACCATTTAAGTTTGCATGCTAACATTTGCTAAACAGCAGTACAGCTGCAAATTTTGTATCATATCATTGGATATGAGCCTGTTTGATAACGCATACATCAAGAGCCAAGACAAAGTGCAAGGTACCAGAAATGATCTTGCTTTTCCTCGCTTCACTGCATTCATTCATTATTTCTGTCATTTAGCACAGATTGTGTAAAACAAAAGCCATCAAATACAGAATGCCTGTAATAAAACAAATAATTATCATAGAAAAGTACACCAAGTATATATACTGTTCAAATGTTTGTAATCTAAAAAAAACATAATTCATTATCTGTAATTAATGTGAATTCTCAGGTTATTACTTATGAATTGTAACCAAATTGGGGTTCTTAAATGTGGCAAAGTCACTGATTTATTTTTAATACATTCATAAGTAATAACCTGAGAATTCACATTAATTACAGATAATTAATTATGTTTTTTTTAGATTACAAACATTTGAACAGTATGTACTGGTGTACTTTTCTATGACAATTATTTGTTTTGAATTCTCAGGTTATTTCTTATGAATTGTAACCAAATTGGGGTTCTTAAATGTGGCAAAGTCACTGATTTGCTGCCAAATTAATCCGATCAAATCAGACACTTCAACCCCAGAGAAAGCAGTATTAATGTGACCTTTATCAACTTTCAATCTTTTTCAGTAGAACAACCTCTATTTGTTTCCTCAGACGTGTTGTCTTTTTTCACGGACTTTTACCCGAGACAATCAACAGTCACAGTCACAAATAATAAGTGGAAGCTTGCTAATTAAAGCAGAAATCCAACAGATTCATCAAGTTAAGAGGTTACAGTGCACCATGAAATTGTTGTACTAATAATGTTGGTATGCTTTTTCCATCTTTGTGTTTTTTGTCTGTGTGTGTCTTTCTCCAGCAGCAAATCCTGTTCTGCCTCAGAACCCACAACCCAAAACAATATGTTTATATTTATATTTATTGCTTCCATTTGACATTTTGGAAAATACACTTATTCACTTTCTTGCAGAGAGTTCAACAAAACGATTCATACCTTTCTCGTATCTGTGCGTTAAATATGAAACTAGAGCCAGTAGGCAATTAGCTTAGCTTAGCATAAAGACTGGAAACAGGGGGAAACAGCTAGCCTGAAGTCCAAATAAACAAATCTGCCACCATCAGATCTGTAAGCCTCTGAAGCTCACCAATTAAAATGTTTAATCCTTAGAAAAAATGAAAAGAAAAGGCAATTTTTACAGTTGTACAGGGTGGGTTGCATTTTGGAAATATTTTTTGTCCAGGAGCAGTGACTTCTTGGGGTCACGTCATCAGTGTGAGGTTGTCAAGCAACCACCAGAGACTCCAGGAAGTCATTGTTTCCCTTTGCTTAAAGTCTTGATGATAAACTAAGCTAACCATCTTGTGACTCCAACTTTCTATTTATTTGACAGTGGTACTGATGTTTTTATCGAGCTCTCGGGAAAAAAAGACAAATATGTTTATTTTCCAGAATATCTAACTATTCCTTTAACAAAACAGCATCCAGCATCATATGAGTGAATAACATTATATTATGATTCTAGACCACTCTGTCTTTTAACCTAAGACACCTGTGACTTTTTTATCTTTTTCGCATGTGTGTGTGAGACAAACATGTCTGTGGAAATGACCACTGCCGATGATGAACAAACCACGTGATTGCATACATTATTGCGAGCTACTGAGGTGACATTTACACCATGACAGGATATGTGATGAGCTATCAATCTCCCTTGCACATACACGTGCACACATGCACACACATGCTATGAATAACTGTGATGTACTCCACTGTCGGACATATTTGACACAGGCTACACATTAGTGTGCAGCTGAAGAAAACGTGATCACCTTCAGTAAATCAGTGCTATACTGTTTTCCGTCTATTCCAAAGGCGTCCATGTACTTTTATTTGGAGAAGTGCATTAGTCAGAGAGATGCTAAAGAAATGAAACCATTTGAACAATTCTCCAAAACACCATGAATCCATTTTAGACAAAAAATGTAAATACATTACTGGAAATTGAAAAATGTAAAGTACCCGGCCTGCTAAAGAGTTATCATTTTGTGACTAAGATGGAGGTTTTCTCTCAAGGTGATCCATTTTTTATTATTAGCTTTATCTCTTTGTTAAGCTGAAAGCACACATGCTGCACGCCTGCCCCCTGCTACACACTGCTAGGACTAATTCTGTTTGTACTCATTTCCATAAGAAACTCCATGGGGGAAATCACCAGGAGATACAACCACTATTATGACTAACCATTAAGGAACTATCTTGTAGCTGTGCAGCAACATTATGATGCTTTGAGGTTTATTTGATTTCATTTTACTAATACACCTCACTCAATGAATAATAATGTGTTGAAAAACCAGTTGGTGTACTTCTAAGAATGTGTTTATAGGTTTTACAGTGATTATTGCATTTTAATGTTAAAAGTAAATACTTAAAGCCGCACTACTCAATATTTTCATATCAACAATAAAATACATATAATGTACAAGAAGTTACTTGTAGTGACAAACCCACAGATAATTATCGCCCGATTCTGCAGCTCCCTTCAGCTTCATGCAGCTTTCTAGCATCTTTAAGCAAAAAAACTCACTGGAGGCTAGCTGCCCAGCACTAAATGGTAGACAGACAAAGTCAGCAACAAGAGGGTGAACATACTGTATAGTGGAGTTTTGAGCACATATTAAGTATTGCTGCATGTCTGCTGGATGTTTAAATAGTCTATTGTTAGCTAACATGTTTGCCATATTAACTGTAACTGTTGTGTTTAGTGTGAAATGTTCTCTCTTTAGCCCATATTTTTAAATAAATATATTTTTGGGTAACTGACACCTAAGGCTTGGCATTCAGCAGCTGAACAGTGGCCCTATTTGGTCAGAAAAATAAGAAAAATGTGTATGTACATTATCCTATCTTACAACATCAGTGGTTTATTCTGGGTGTGATTTTCTGACAGCTAGCTTCTGAATGCAGTGTTGTTTGGCAGCTCTCATCAATTGCTTGAACGTACTGAGAAGAAAGGGTATAACTGCGTACCACGTGATGATTAAAGAAGACTAAATATTCACTGTGACAAATTATCTGAAGCGAATGTCGAGTCTCTGCAAAAACAAAGCGGCAATGCAAGGATGAATTGATTACCAAAAGTTTAAAGCATTATACAACTGTCAGTGTAACACTCAGATGCGTGACTGTCAAGCATCCACCCTCAGACTCCCTCTCAGCTTCCAGTATGAATAGATAATTACACTGCGTCATTCATCTTTTTGCAGGTTTGTTGTGTTGATGTTTTAAGCTCATCCCACGTCCCTAACTGTGAGTCAGTGTGGTCCAACACCATGTTACGCAGAACCGAGCTGCCCTTTCTTTCTTTTTCTGGTGTTGATTCAGACCCTCTTAAGTATTTCAACATCTCAAACACTGCCACAAAAGACACAGGAAAATCCATTTGTCATGTCCCTCACAGTACAATTCATTATGGATGGTGCACTGAACCACTACAAAGACAGCAATTGCTTTAAAGGGTCAGCTTTTCAGTGTTTTCTGAGAAACCAATTTCAGAACATAATTAATCTTCAAGGAGAGATGTTTTGTGTTGTTTGGTTAAGGTGGAAATCTGTCCTCACAGCTGTGCAAAGTAATTGAGAATGGACTATGCTTACAGAACAAAGGACTCTGAAAACTGTCCTTTTCAGTTCATCTTACCTCGAAAACATTTGAGGACAGATAACCTCAGCATAGTGTCCAAAGGTTTCCAAAATAAATAACTGAGGCCACATGGAAATATTAAAAAATGTTAAGAGGAAAAATTCTGATACACTGATATAATATATGACAGAAAGGACTGGAAATAATTTTTTGGTGAGACATCCACAAATACACTCCAACACACACACACACACACACACACAAGATTTTACATCCCGATATTGAATGAAAACAAAAGTCGAGATGGACATTTTTATAGGGCGCCTTCATTGCCAGGTATGCTGCTGATTCCTGGCAGCTAGTGGCACTTTAACTCAACTGAGGAGAAGAAATGCCTAAATATATAAAACGTATAAAAAATAAAAAGTGGAGTCATCCACACACACAGAAACTTGAAGTTGAACTGAAATTAAAAGGAGAAAGAAATCTGAATGTTTATCATTGGTGTTTGTTTTAAGGGTTACATATTTGGTCACAATTGTAATGAACAAAAAGAAAAGTTTTATTTATATATTGCAATTGTGTTCTGCAGAGGTGTGAATTTTCGTTCAGAGTGACAATGTCTGTACAGGAAATTTGATTGGTGTGATATCTGTGTGGGCGAGCACTAAAAATTGCTTGTTACCATTTCAATTTCGCATTAGTGTAGCAACACAGGTGGTTAACCAGCAATGGGCCGCATTGTTGTTCGCCAGCGTACTGTACCATCTATGATTTGAGCACTCCGTACATTACTTTGAGTCGTGATTTGAATCACAGGGTAACTTACGGGTTACTGAGGGCACAAGACTACCCATTGCTGTGAGCTGACAGTCTTTCTTGAACCCATGAAAGACAGACTGGACCCATGACCACTGCTATATGTGCATGTTAAAAAAAGGAGGGGGGGGGGGATGTCTTGTATCAATGTTTGAAGACTATACAGGGCTATGATGTGCTGCAGTCAGTGCCACAGACATTGCCAGTAGGTGTCCTTGCAACGCTGACCATCTACAAATCCAAAACAAAAAGGTTTGATCCCATTTGGAGGGATGAAAACACATGCACAATAGCTGTAGTGTCATTGTAGTTTATATTTCCTCACACAAAAAGCAAAGAGAGCAGTGATTAAGTCTTGAGAATCTCACTGGTGTACATTCTGTACAGAATGAGTCCTTTTCAGTCGGTGTACAAATTTATGGATGGGGCCTTCAGGTGCGGAGCATCATATTGGGATGCAGAACACATAAGTAGGGAAGATTAATATCAATGTCCTGGCCTGTTAGACAAACACTCTCATTTTTTGATATTCTCTCATCCTCCCACGGATCAATTACCACTGATGCTGAGATCCAGGGTAAGTGATGCTACTGCTGTGTATCTGCCAGTGTAGTTACCACAGTGTGAATCTGGAGGCTTCTGATGGCTTAAAACATGAAAAACATCTCTTAAGTTGGGTTTTATGTTGTTACAAAGAGCTAAAATGCCCCTTAGTTTAGGGAATTAATATAACATTACAGGCAAATACAAACAGATAGTTCCAAATAAAATGCTCTTTGAGGGGCTTGTAATGGCCATGTGGTCCACCAAAAGTGGCCATAGAGATCAGACAGGGCTCACAAAAACGTGTGTGTATGTGAGACAAACTGCCAAACAGACAGCAGGAGCAAGAGAGAGAGCGTGTGATGATGAAGAGCAGACAGAACGTGCGCCTATTCATCTCCTCGCTCGGAGCATGCAGGTACAGAGGTATGGCAGCCTTACAAGGTCAATATTTTACTTTGGCTTGTGTGCTCTAATTAAATTACAGGCAAAGTGCCCCGGGAGAGCACAGAGAGATATAGACCCTGCACACACACACACACACACACACACACACACACACACAGAGAGCTACAAACTATTTGTAGCACGAGCTGAGATGTTGGCGTGTTTACTCATCACAGCACGGACGACTTGAAGCCGTTTCGACATGTTTCAGGAGATCAGGGATAAACTGAGGCACAGCACAGCAGCCGGGTTGGAATCAGAGATAAGAGGTTTTTTCAAGAGAAATTTCCAAATTTAAATAGTAAAATGGACCAGATAGGTTTTACAAACCTTGATGCAGTTCAATGTGGAAATACTTTGACCTTGACCAACCAGTGTCTAATGTAACATACAGAAATAGCTTGTGCATGTCAACACGAGTTTGTCTTCCGAGGAAAGATCCTGCTTCAGACAAGAGCTGTTGATGAGCCTGGCTGATAGGAAATAGTCTCATTTGTTTATAGCAGGGCCTGAGGGGCAGAGACATGAAGCACTGACGGTCTGTCAGCCTAAACGTCACTAACAAGAGGAGCAATGTCACAAATCCACTCACTGTAGGATAATTACAGTTTGAAACCTAGAACCAGTTTGCATTTGAATATGAAAATAAAATCCAACAATAGCGGAATTATGCAATTATTTATGTACCACGGGACCTGCCTGCTGAAATATATAGTGAATGTTCTTTAAGAGGAGGGGGGGAATAACATCCAGGAAGCACAGATTAGAATAAAGCAGCTCTGCTATTGGCTCAGCGCACCAGGAAGTTCCAGCCACTGCTGCTGTCATCTGACTCTGACGCAGGCGCTCCAGCTTCCTGAAAGTCAACAGCAACAGCGGAAAAGCTCAACATGGCTCCCAAACTTGAACTTCCAAGCGCTGCAGCGATCGTGTGGCTGATATTTCTCTCTCTGATAGCCCCGGCGGAGGCATACGATGCCGGCGACGCTTTAGCCCTGCTCCTGGGCACCATCCTGACCGTGGTGGGTTTCTGCGCCTTCCTCGGCTGGTACGCACGCAGGCGGAACGGACCGTTGTGAGAGAGACTCTCTCGATCGTGTCATGTTGTCATCCACCGCGTCAATACCTATTCGGTGAGGTCATGTGGACCTTCTGGCACAAGGTTTGCGTTGAAGCGACCGATAAGAAACGTGCCTTATTGGAATAAATGCGTCAAACGCAAACCACGTGGACTGTTGGAAAAGGTGGAGGGAAACATCCAGGAAGTCCAAAATCAGGAACTGTATTTGTTGCACTGCTGAGATCAAGGACCAAACACTGTTGCCTTCTGTATGACAAAACTGCTGCAGTTATGCTTGCATAGCATATTACCATGCTTGGAGTGATCACTGTGATTTCCTGATACGTGTATGTTCGCAATGTGCAACACAAATGCGCCACTGTTTGAAGCACAATGTCAGAAAAGTGATTATATGAAAACAGTGGAGCTGTTGTTGCAATGGCTGCTTTTAAAATGTCTACCAATAGCTTGGAAAAAAATAAACAAAGAACCTTTGCATGATATTTGAGTATCCCGCTGTATAATCACATTCTCCCACTTTCCTCTCTTATAGAAAGAGTGCGTTCCTGCCCAGATGTGGAACAGATCCCCTTCTGACGTTTTGTGAAGGTTTTGATTGCAGACTTAAGTGTTGAGCAAATCAGCACTTAGTAAAAGAAGCAAGTGTCATAATACCCCATTATAAATCTGAGGAGTGGTGAGATGATTAATGGGGTCGCAAAGAAGAAAAGAACACACATGCAGATACATTTTTGGGAAATAATTAGCTTTTGTGTGAAATACTGGAGAATTGTACCCTTTTTGGCCTCAGATAGTTGTTTAAGAAAGAGTTATTTAGAGATCTGAAACATGACGAGGTGCCCCAAGTAGAGGTCTTGTAAGAGGACACAAGTCAAAACGATTGGGATTCACCAGTCTAATCTTTTAACAGTTTATTGTATTTTTTTTTATCATTGATGTTCTTCATGTGAAATCAGACAGAAACCAGTAACTGTAGCTGTCAAATAAATGTAGTGGAGTAAAAGTATAATATTTCTTTCTGAAATGTAATGGAGTAGAAGTAACTAGCATTACATGTAGCTCAAAATTGCACTTTAGTACAGTACTTTAGTAAATGTACTTAGCTACTTTCCACCACAAGAGCAAATATAATATTCGCAGTAGGGTTCAATATAGTCTAATATACTTTAGACTTTTTTAAATCAACATTATCTTGTTAAAGTGATCAATTTTAAGATTAAACATCATTATTTAATCATGGCAAGACGATAGGTCAAAAAATGTTTACAAGGTCAGTTCCAAAATGATTGATTGTTCATTACAGAATATTGGGACATGCACAAAACCATTAAGGGCTTCACTTAAATGTAGCTTTGTCTGGAGGGCAGTAATATGAATCATTCAATCTCTAGCTCACCATGTCTGTTATATCTGGTAAGCTGGCTGCACAGCATTCTTATTTTAATCATGAGAAGTAGAAATCTTCTCGGTTCACATTGCGCCTTATATATAAAAGTTGTGACACATTTCCTATGTGTGATCATAATTAATTCTTGTTTTATAGGCCAGGTAGATTCA
Source organism: Nannoperca australis (assembly GCA_036023655.1). Classification (NCBI taxonomy): domain Eukaryota; kingdom Metazoa; phylum Chordata; class Actinopteri; order Centrarchiformes; family Percichthyidae; genus Nannoperca; species Nannoperca australis. The sequence goes on along the minus strand of JAVQJD010096250.1, from coordinate 7,924 downwards.
AAGCAACGCTCCAGTGTGTGTGTGTGTGCATGTGGCTGAATCATTGTTCACTTGTTACACTGCTGATGACATCACGACTCCCCATACATGGCGGAGAAATCAGATCCTATGAATTTATCATGCTGCCCAGCAGAATGAACAACAGTGTGCAAAGTGCTTGTCAATTATGCATATACAGTACAGGGGAAGTCATTCTACCTGGAGGTGGAGTAGGCTGCCTGATTTAACCCTTCACTTTGTACATAATTGTCGACATTTCTGTAGAGTGAAACATGTATGAGGGCAGTGAATGCTACAGCACAATACATCTGATAGACATACTATTAGGGAGCAGGTGCCACTGTAATAAAAGAGACACGATCAGCCTACACTGAACCACATTTAGCTTTTGTATACTTTCAATATTTGATATACATGTTCAAACGTTGCACTTTAAAGAAGTAGGTCTAAATCAATGTGAAAGCCAGGAGAGTGGTGAAGAGGTCCCTTTTGTCTGGACTCAGAACAGTAATCCGTTACACCACAAGTACCGAGGGAAATGGCGAGTACTGCTGTAACGCATTACCGGCCGGCAGCGGTCCCGTGGAGCAGATGCTACCGTGAGAGAGAGAGAGGGAGCTGCTGCTGCTGCTGCTGCAACAAGAGACAAGACGCGTCTTGGATCACAAATAGGGATGCAGGGCGCATGCGCGCTGGGCTCCGCTTACTGTAGGATATTCACCGTGGAGGAAAAAAGGGGGCAGGCAACAAATCAGGCTTTTTAAAACAGCAAAAACCCGACTTGTGCAATGTAAATAACCTCCAGGAGGGAAACGAAATAGGATTATCAACAGGTAGGATTTTGATTGATCTTGCGATCGGCTGTCTCTCTCTGTCATTTTTTTTTTTTTTTTTTGAGGGGGGGGGGTTATTTATTTATTTATTTTTGGCCTTGTCTTGTGTGGTGGCTGCGATTCTGGGCAATTCATAGCGGGGACTTGGAAATGCTTCTAGTCTGATGGACGTACGGATCCGCCACACTGTTATGCTTTATCCAGCCGATTGGGGATGCAAGGACGATGGTTTTAACCTGCTGTGTTTTTTTACTGAAATCTGTCGGATTCAAACGCGCGTAGAGCAGTCGACCGACTCTCGGAGGACGCATTTAAACGCGTAAGTAGACACCAACGCCAATATTAATGAAACCAGAGGTTGCCACAGGCTCTTACATATGCAATTTTTCAAACAATCAAAAAATAACTACCGAGTAGAACATCCCATTATATTGTTACCAGCAAGCTTGTTATTGTCAAGTCCAACCATCCTTTTCAACCCATCCCGACTGATAATCACACCCGCGCATTAACAAGCAAAATGATGTTCAGTGTCAGTATTACACAGTGTATTCTCTCAACTCTTCCTAGAATTAATAATGCAAAAGATGATCTGGAAAATGGAGGCTGGCCCCATAAACGCTCTAATTAGAACACAGATTATTAACGTAAGACCCGTAATCCGGTTAACCTTTAATCAGACAAAAACACGAAGGCTTTATTATGCATGCACCCTACGTCGGTTTTCCACAGTGCATAAAGGCAGGGCGAGTTTATTCGAGGCGTCCGCCGCTTCAGAGAGGCGTCCTCCGTTCTGCAGGGTGTGATCAAGAAGAGCTTATTCAGGACTGCATTTCTCTTCAGGTCTCGTAGTGCGCTGAAAATGTCAAAAACAATTCAAACCGAGCCTCTCTTTGTTTTGTTGGTTGTTTGTCTGACCCGTTTCTTTTCGAGAGGCGCGCGTCAAAATGCGTCGTTTCTTAATGAAGGTGCTTTTGTTCAGGAAATTCCGAAGCCACTAGAAAGAATTCAAATACTGTATAGTGTATCAGTTTGATGCCATAGTATTAATGAAGCTCCATCACTGTCTGTCTGTCTGTCTGTCTGTATCTAGACAAAGTATTCATGCTGAGGCAGAGCTCTGCCCTGTGCCTCTAAATGTTCAAATGTAAAGCAAATAAATGTCAGACAGGGGGAAATGATTGCTTATCACAATCTAAATTGTGCAAGTGCAGTTGAAAACAATGCAGCTGTTGTATGGGACTGAATGCTGATGGGTGGATAATATTTTTCAGGGATTTTTTGTAATTTTTTTTTAGGTGTGATGAGACAAAGGAACAAAGGATGCCTTAGAGGAGAGGTTGCCTATATGCCTGGAAACCTCTTCAAAGCTCACCGCCAAATGGATCTAACGCCTCCCCCTGCCACCTCTAGATCATGATACTTGGCTGAAGCTATTCCGCTATCTTTATGATCCCTCCTCCATCTATGGCGAACTATAGCCATGCAGGGGACCACACCATCTTGCAGAATGTCTCTCCTCTCGCCACGTTCCTCAAACTGACCTCTCTGGGTTTCATCATTGGAGTCGGTGTGGTTGGAAACCTCCTGATCTCCATCCTGCTGGTCAAAGACAAGAGCCTGCACCGAGCGCCCTACTACTTCCTGCTGGACCTGTGCGCCTCAGATATCCTGCGCTCCGCCATCTGCTTCCCCTTTGTCTTCACCTCGGTCAAGAATGGATCTGCCTGGACCTATGGCACACTGACCTGCAAAGTGATCGCCTTCCTGGGTGTGCTCTCCTGTTTCCACACGGCGTTTATGCTGTTCTGTGTCAGTGTCACGCGCTACCTGGCCATCGCACATCACCGTTTCTACACCAAGAGGCTGACCTTCTGGACCTGTCTAGCCGTCATCTGCATGGTGTGGACGTTGTCAGTGGCCATGGCGTTCCCGCCGGTGCTAGACGTAGGGACGTACTCTTTTATCCGGGAGGAGGACCAGTGCACATTCCAGCACCGTTCCTTCAGGGCGAATGATTCGCTGGGCTTCATGCTCCTGCTGGCGCTCATCCTCCTGGCCACACAGCTGGTTTACCTCAAGCTCATCTTCTTCGTCCACGACCGTCGAAAGATGAAGCCTGTCCAGTTCGTGCCTGCTGTCAGCCAGAACTGGACCTTCCACGGGCCGGGCGCCAGCGGGCAGGCGGCGGCCAACTGGCTGGCCGGATTTGGTCGAGGCCCCACCCCGCCTACTTTGCTGGGCATCCGGCAGAACAGCAACGCAGCGGGCCGCAGGCGTCTACTGGTATTGGATGAATTCAAAACAGAGAAGAGGATTAGTAGGATGTTCTACATCATGACGTTTTTCTTCCTGGCACTGTGGGGGCCCTATCTGGTCGCCTGCTACTGGCGGGTGTTTGCAAGGGGCCCTGTGGTCCCTGGGGGCTACCTGACGGCAGCCGTGTGGATGAGCTTTGCCCAGGCTGGGGTCAATCCTTTCATCTGCATCTTCTCCAACAGGGAGCTGCGGCGCTGCTTCAGCACCACGCTCCTCTACTGCAGAAAATCCAGGTTACCAAGGGAACCCTACTGCGTTATATGAAGGTTTTGCTGTGGGGGGTTTTCTCATCTATGTCTCTATTTCCCTGATTTATCTTGATCTGGGCTCGTTCTCATTGTACAGCGCACTCTCTCTTCTATCTCTCTTCTCTTCATCCTCCAGTTTTTCTCCTGCTCCTTCTTCTCCTAGCCCTTCTTTTCAGAGGTAGAAGGTGGACTGCCAATCACAAGGCTCTGCCGGGGTGATTGAATATGAAAGGTATCAAACATGGAGGCTGAAGGGAATGGGAATACGCAGGAGGTCTGGATCCCCTCCTGTGTTTATGTTCTAGTAAACAGACATTGTGGAAGGCCATGCCAACGCAGAGAAGCAAAAAGTTGAAAAAAAAAGAATTGACAAAACAATAAAAACAAAACCTCTTGTTTTGGATATTTTCAAGATGCGTTATTCTTTGAGGTGTGAAATACATAAATATGAAAAGAAAAAGAAAAAAAGAACAAAAAACAAAGAAATGATACCTCTCAAGGAATCACTGGAAATGTTTTACATTTTAAGAGTTGCACTAAAAAGAAGATGTAAAGATGCTTTTTTTGGTCAACAGTTGCCAGTTGCATTGCAAGGACAACTTGTTTTTTTTTCTCCTTTTTTTTCCAAACTAAACAATGATGAATGCTTTAATTTGCAACAGACTACACAACCGCTGTAAGTAAAGCAAAACTTGGTGACTGTTGGAATACACCATCACAAGAGGATAAAATGGTTTTAATGTAAGTGATATCTTTTTCATTTACCGGGCTGGGGCTTAACAATGGGGATTTACAATGTGTGGTTTTTGAAGTTGCAACTTAAAACTAGAAATTATTTCTTGTAGTTTTACGATCCATATTTCCCTAGTGTCTGACATTGTTATTTTCTTATCATGTTTTACAAAAAAAGAGGAATAAAAAGATGAAATGATGTTTGGATTTTGAAAAAAAAATCAAAAAACGTTGCTTTTAAGAACAACCTTGTGCTTAAAAAAGACACTGAAGAAGTAGTAAATGTTTCATCATATCCATGTACCTAAACACTATCATATTGTTACAGTATTGCTGATGCCACTCCAGGTGTTCTTGCCTTAATGGTTATGATATTGTCATGTTTCTTGGTTGTTGGGTTATTTTTATTTTATTTTATACCATTCACTCCTAAAAAGTTGGGTTTTTTTAGATGCAAGGGAAGTTTGTTCTTTTTTCCTTTTCACATCAATGTGAAGTGCATGTCCATTTTTAAAAGCTGGTCCACTCCCATGAGCATCACAGGCCATACACTGAGCAGCCCTTTTTTTGTTTCTGCAATGGTTTGCTACACCCCACAGAGTGCTCATAGCACAGGGAGTGTGTGTGTGTGTGTGTGTGTGCGTGCGTGCGCGTACGTGTGAATGTGTGTGTCAGTGGGTGCATGTGTGCGTGTTTCGAGGCGCGTGTGCTGTGTGGATCAGACAGCAGTCACTTCAAGACCAGAGCCTTAGTATGAAATCTTGCACAATTTCTAAAAAATGTAAAAGAAAACTTAAAAAAGAAAAAAAGAGACATTTAAGGCACACCGTCTTGTTTCTACTTTCCCTACATTTGCTCTCTACTGATTGTTTTCAATTACTTACTTTTTTCTCTTGTGGCCATTTTAATATTTATTATGTATTCTTTTTTGTATATTATAGATAGATTGTGTGTAAGTATGTGAGTCTTTCATTTTGAAGTCCCGAATGTGAGTACAGTTTCAGTTAGGATTGCATTTGCTGAAAGTTAACTGTGTAATCTGTTGCTTTTTGAAAATAAAAAGTTTCCATTTTACAAAATTTGTTTTTATCCCTCTCATTGGGCAGAGACCATACAGTATGGCCATGCAAAACTCCTCAGAATTGGTGCAGCCTTGGCAGTGTAATGAAATGGTGCTTTGGTCAAGTGATAAATTTGCCAACATCTTCACCCTTGCAGGTCAAAGATTTACATTGTTGTCCCTAAAATGTCTGTTTCTCACCTGAATTCATAAGACAAAACAATCCACGCTGGGATAAAGTCATTACTTTGCTCCATACTTCAAAGCCACTGCTGAAATGTTTTAATGTCTACATTTTGTATTCAACTGGCTAATGGATGGTTTTTCTACAAAGCTTTTATATGTGTCCTTTATGTTCATGCTAACAGACTCTTTATATGACAAAGTGATAACATTTTCAAATGTGTCGTCTCTGGAATATATCATATGTTTTCTGTCAATTGAGTCCTCGGGACAAAACAGAATATATGCTAAGCCTTGTCACTGAATGTAAAGTGTGTTTGACATTTAATGGGACTCATATCAATGGACATATCCCTGGGCACACTAACTCTTATAGTTTTTCATTCTGTGTTAAAGGGGAATACCACTGAATTTCAGATAATATATGCGACTCCCATATGGAATCATGGCACTCTGGATCAATGAATACTCTCGCACTGAGCCCTGTAGCCACAGATGACACAGTGGTTTGTCCCATTCCCTCACTTTCTTTTTAAGGTCACACTGATGCGCAGCTGCACTGAAAATGAATTGGTGAAAATATGGAAATTTAAACAAATGAATACATATTCTCAACCCATGTAGCCATTAAGTGAGACATTTGCCACTTCAAATGCTTCAGTAAAGAACAAATACAACCAAATTGTAAGAAAAGATTTTCTCACACGTTCTGTGCAAGGATTTATCAGCTCATTCAAGGATAAAGAAGTGTGATGTGAAAAATGTAAAGCCATTAGAGCTCCTTTAGTTGAACAACAACCAAAGGTCAATAAAGGCCACAAGACCAAGGCATGTTTATTCTTTAATTGAGTGGTATTTCTCTATAAAAAAGACTCTGATTACAGTATGTTGACAATATTTAAAAGCTAATATGTGCATCTGCGATGAATAGAGTGTGAACTGAACGATATGAGATTCGTAACATCACCGCAGCTTTTTTGCTTTTTAACGTAAAATGTGTCACGGTGCTATTTTATTTTCCCCCAAAAAAATCACTTGATTAAGTAATGACCTTAGCGTAGGTGCCTGAAAACACAAAATATGATGCTGAAATGGCTTGTAAACACTCCAGGTAATTGCATGCCGAGCCGCAGGTCCCGCTGATGAGAAATATCTATTAGGGATCCATTTTCATTACGAGGTTGGCAATTACTGTTTTATTTTGGACATTCGTCATTCTAATATAGACCCAGAAGGGCCAAGTCAGATGTTGTGAATGCATTTATTGAAATTTAAAGGAAAGGGTTCAGATATCAGGGAATGTTCTGGTCTAGTTTTACATTGTGCTTTTTGTCCATTATGCTGTCATGAAACCTGTACAATGCTTCTTGAGATTGAACGAGGGAGTTGTTGGGGGGGGGAGGGGGTTGTGGGATTTTATCTTTAAACTGGGGCTGAAACTGTGCTACATGAGACTAGAGTGGGAATTAATATATCACTTATGTATATTTTAGCCTGGTTCAGCATATGCAAAACACAAATGGTGTCACTTATGAGCACTGGCCCATTTCCTCATGTTCATTTGCGTGGCCCAGTAATCCTGTTCCTCTCCATGTCTGAGGCAAGATGACAGGCAGAGGTGGTCGGCTTGAAATCTGGCAGACACATTGAACTCGTTTACCTCAGAGGTACCATCTTTCCTGAGAAACGTCGAGAAGCATATTGTTCATCATCAAAGCAATTAGGACGCTGTGGTCTACTGTACCATCTGACTTGGATTGTTTCTATGCACTTAGATCACGGGAGAAAGAAATAAAAGGATCCTTTTTGTGAGGCAATTATAAAGCTTTGCTGGAGATATTTTTCATTTAACGATCAGAAGACTTTCTTATTGGATTTTGGCTGCCAATGAATAACACAACCATCCTTAATTCCGTGTTACTCTCCTTGTATCTCGGTGGATTTGTGCACACAATTTCTGTTTTTTAATGGACTGCCAATTGGGCTCTGAAAAAAAGGATCTCAACCTAGCCCTCATTTGCTGTCTGTAATTTGAGTAAATACCATCTGTTGACTTAGAAACATTGGCTTTTTTCTAAAGGTGTGTGTGTGTGTGTGGGGGGGGGTCATCTAATGTGAGCCTTTCTGCACACTTAAGCATTTTCTATTTGTATAATGCATGCCAAACTTTAATTAAAGTGCAGTAAGGGTCTGTGCCGAGAAGCACTCAAATATGAAAAGCTGCCTTGAATGGAATGGAGTGGACGACTCAATCAAGCTACTCAGGAAAACGAAGAATTGCTTTCTGTCTTGGCATCACCCCACTCTGCATATGTGTTTGATTGTGTGACCGCTTGAGGACGGTGCTGGAAATATAATGGTTCAATATGCTTTGCATAATTTCTCCAGGGCATTCATTTTGTTTTGTGAAATGACTTACAATGTATTTTGTGGTCTTTTCCCTGAGTTGTTTGGTCAAATGATCCCCCCCCCCCCCCGCGGTGGTGTTGTTGTGGTGCGGCGGGTGTGGTTGGTGCCACTGCAACAGGGTGGGGGGGGGGGGGGGGGGG
>JAVQJD010096244.1:2500-15330 GCA_036023655.1 Nannoperca australis | reverse complement strand
CCCCCCCCCCCCCCCCCCCCCCCCCCCCCCCCCCCGCGCCGCCCCCCCCCCCGCCCGGGCCGCGCGTTTGTGGCTGAGGCGAAAAGTAATTGATTCGAGTGTTTCTGGAAGATTTTCTCCGGTGTCCTTAGGCGCTCACCAGATGACTATTGATTGGTTAATTGATTGATTGGCATCCGGCCGACAGTGAGTCAACAACATCATCACTCTTCATATAGACCCAAGCGCACAGCCCCCCCTCCAGCCTCTGCCAGTCTTGTTTATCATGATCCTTTACAACATTCAAATACTTAGTGCTGGTAATTTGGGAATCGGCTACATTTTTACAACAAACCTTTGCACAGAATTTCTCCTCACTATCTTTAAATAACTAATGACGATCTACTTTTGAGAAGTTAAACAATGCTTCTATATTTAGACAATGCAAAAACATTTTTCAAATGTTGGGTGTGTTTGCTCTCTCTGCTACCATTTTCCAATTGCAATGTAGCTGTTTTTCCCAGTCTTTTCTAACACAGCTGCCTGCCAATCTGTGCTAGCATCTACTTTAGTCATTAGATATAATGGAACCACACACAAAAAAAACAGCACAACGGGACTGTCATAGCAACTACAAATAAAATGTGACTATTAACCATGAAACCAGAAAATGGCTTTATCTCACTGTTTTCATTTAACTGCGCAGCCCGCCTAACCTAAGCGTCCTTGAGCAAGACACTAAACACCAACCTGCGCTTGATAAGAGCATCTGCTTAATGTCTTTGAATTGAAATGTAAATGAGGTTTCGATGGTTTGGCTGATCTTCAACATGCCAGTGTGTATTTCTTCTTGATGGCATTTTTTCCTCTCCTCGGCCCCCACCTCTCTGAGCATGTGTAAGTCAAATATAGACTATGAAAATGAATGAGCTAGCACCTAAAGCCGTGGCAACACTTAGGAACAAGGATACTGTCCCTTTTATGGACCATATAGACAATGTCTGTGGTATTTCAATTAACAGACAATGGGACGACATGAAGTAATGACATATAGGAAGAGTTAAGTGACACATGAGAATGAGGTGGTAACGGCAGCACCTATCCCTTTAATGGACCATCGTGGTTTAGCGTAGACAATAGGAGTTAATAGGAATTATGATGTAGGCCCTGTCTATAGGGGTGAGTGACACTTGGGAGTGGAGCTGTTACATCTTAATGCACTGCTGCCACCGGCGTGAATCAGCTCCGCATATAGGGGGTGGAAACCATCTGAAGGCCGCTAATAGCAGCCGCTGTCAGTCTCACATTAACCTTGAGAACAGCCAGGGGACTGTGTTACCCCTGCTGACCTCTCTTTTTCTCACACACACACACACACACACACACAAGCACACACAATTCCTGTTATGTCCACATATATGACTGAAGGACGGCTCTGTGCACATGCACACATGTCTATCCCTCCTTCCTGTGTCTTATGAGCACCATCAGTAGGATTAAATCAGTCCATCACAGGCTGCTGTACCACCATATAGGCTGTCTGTGATGGAGCGAAATCACCTAAACTCATCCTGTTGCCCCCAGGGTTAGGGTCCATGTAGACCAATAATAGCTCTCCCTAAGCTAATTTCGTGTACACAGATGTGCTCACGCGTGCACATATGTCTCCATCAGCTCAGAATGAAACAACACCAAGCAATATTTGTGTGTATATTGTATGTTTGACAAAATAGATGCAGTAAAATTAACAAATAAAAAAACCCCATTCCTAATGTTTTCTGAAGCCACATCTGATTAACACCACGTTCACCGTGTCGTGTTCACCTTGAAAATAACAACATTCTGTATCTGCGTCTATTGTGTGCCGTCTATTTCATTTTTCTAAAGATGTATTATGTATTAAGCCACCTGAAACAGCATCCTGCCACTCATAGCTGGAAATATGTGCCAAAAATGTATTCCATGTAGTACAAACTGCTAAAATGACAAACAACTGGAATCCATGTCGACCATGGCACTTTGGAAAAAAGAGCAAAGCTGGTTGTGAAAGCTGGTTGTGTTTTGCTGTTTGGCCTGACTGACAGTGAGGATCGGGTTTTGAAGCAGGACTCGGGGGCCGATGCCCATGTGTTTTCAGTCAACTTTCACTGGCAGAGGGAAGGACAGAACGTGGAAGATGAAGTGAGAGAGGATTAGAGAAAGAGCAGGAAAACAAAGGAGCATTTTAAAAATAAAATGCTTGGAACCTGGGAACGAATGGAAGCATGATCAAAAACAGCACTGACCTAATTTTCTGCCACCCATCGCAGATAAGGGAGGAAAGGAGAGATCCAAGGAGATCAACACTGGAGAGAACAATGAAAGCGAGGAGGCCGACATATTCTGTCTCCACGAGGAATGTTGGCAATCAGTGCGGTTGTCCAATAGAGGTGGTGTAGGGTTACTGGTGGTAGCAAACCAAGCAATACAAACACAATTAAACTGGACATGTTCCTCTTTTGAGCAAAATCTAATCTTTAGAGGGATTTCATGAAGCAACTGATGCTGGGGTTTTTTCTTGGAGGACAGCCACTTCCAAACAGTCAGGCCTGCATCTCCACTGCACCTGTATGCCTTCACTAAACCCCTGTGGTCCAAGGCCGAACCTAATTGCCAACCCCTGTCTTCTACTTTCCCATCCTGCTGTCCTCACACACTGGGTCTACGACGGTGCAAAAAGCTTTTAAAAGGGCCAACATTTGTGCTTGAGTGGCCAGAACATTGTGTGCAGCACCGCCTCTGCTCGTCGCTGCGTTCAGTCCACTCGAAGCGCTACCGTGCTACTGCGACTGGAGGGATATTTATAGAAAGCCGTTGACAATATCGCGTCCCCAAACGGGTGTAATCGTATTATATTGGAGGTGCTAAAAGCCTTGAGTTGGGAAAGCACGTCACTGGAAGAAACAGGCTGAGACACACGAGCACCGTTCCCTTGTCTTGAGTCTTGAGAGCAAGAAGCTTAGGAGCAGAGTGGGAGGAGTAGATAAAGAGAGACATACATACAAACTCAGCATATGAGAACGAGTGACAGAAAAAACGGAATCATAAAGAGGCAAGTTCCAAGGGCTGACAGGGAAGGATGAGATGCAAATGAAGTCACTGGTTCGAGAGTATTAGGTTTGCTGTTGGAGGGTGTGGCGGCGGCTCAGGTTGGATGCTCGATCGTATTGACAGTGTTTGGTATCTGCAGCTCTGAAGGTTCAAGCCGGCCATGGCAATGATAGATGAAAGACTGAACTTTAATCAGAATGGCGCCCGGAGCATTTTCAGGGAGGTAAACAGGTTAATCAGTCAAGCCCTCCTTCCATCCTCCCTCTCGTTCTCCCCTACTCTTTCCTCAGCACATGACCACTTCTGACACCGGCACGCCATTCGTCTCTTTCCCATCAGCACCTCGCCTTGCTCCTTCCCTCCTCCACCAACACGGCCCTCACACACCCCCCCCGTACTTTCCTGCAGCCCATACTTTCAGACATATCCCACGATCATATAAAAGGGAACATCAAAGCGCTCCGTCAGCCCGTTTTATATCACACAGCATCTTCCGCCATAAAACTATGAGGTGGGAGGAAAGCATTCAGCAAACAGAGGCTATTCATATGCTCTTGGTTTCTTGCCGCTCCACCAGCATGTATCATCGGAGGTAGATAATCACTAGGAGGTAAATAATCAAAGTGATCACTCCATATCTTTAAAAAACCTTCAAACAAACTGCGCTGAAATCAAAATCCAGTGAGGCAAAGGCAGGAGAGAAAATAGCAGAGGGAGCAGCCAAGTATTATCCATTGTTCCTGCTCTCCCAGGGGTTTATTTATTAAAATGGCCCTGTCTAACTGCCTCTCCAAAGAACTGCTAGGCGTATTGGCCTGCATAAAAACTTGTGCAATGTGCTGAACTGCGCCAAATTACTGCACGCCTGACCACCGGACATTTTAAACAAGCTACAACTGTAAAAACGAAACCAGGATCTAAGAATTTCCACGAGTTTGTGGTCCAAGCCACATTCCATGTTTCTGTCATCCTGCTCATACATACAAACCTCCCTCTCTCTCTCTGTCTCTGTCTCGCTCTCCCCCTAAGAAAAATAAACAATCAACTCCAACAAACCACTTTGGCCAGCCGAGTGTGAACCTTACAAAGCCTTTACAGCTCCTGTGGAGAGAGGCCACATCCAATCTGAAATTACCCACACCAGCTCTTCAACCACATTGTATTTATGCCGTTGTTGGGACTCGGGAAGCAAAATTATATTGTGTCGTCTGGGATCCCAGCCACAGACTTTGGTGAGCAATCAACAAGGGCTGCCTCTCGCTAAGATAAACTTCACAGGCGGTTGCCACTCATTTACGGGCTGAGCTACCAGACCCTGAGCATCGTTACTGTTGTACCTCAAACTGGTCGCTAGTTTCTTCTTCTCTTGGTTGGACTGCAGATTGGGTTTGGAATAAATGCTCTTCTTGTTCACATTTGTCCAGCATATTGCAAAAGGACACTGGTTGTGCAATATGAGTATGAGGAAAAACACTTTACAGGAGGCCTTGAAGGGAAACTAAGGAGGAAATGCTTATTTTGAGGACTGTGTACACGCTTTATGTTGGGAACTCTCCAGATGTATTGGTGTTATTACCTACTCATACCCACCTCCACTTTTGTCATGAAGAGAATTCAGGATGTTCGCTTGTTTAATGACGTGAGCGTCCTTGCTGTAGTTTGAACTATATATACAAGCACCTCAGAGGAAGAAAAATGCTAATGAAGCTATTAATGATAGATCAGTGCATAACTCAAGGTGGCAGCAAGGGAGGAGGAGGACATGTTCGGCAGCATCGTCTTTAAAAGAAAATACCACGTGTAGAGAGCTGAGTGGGAGTTAAGAGAAAGGGGGGACTGAAAAGTGCCGGAAGACAGTCACTCTGTTGTTGGGGAATGAGAGCTGGATAGCTGGCTAACACACATACACACCCACTCCCGCGTGCACATACAGGGAAATGTGTTACGGTACAGATGAGTCAAAATACCACACGTTCATGTGCACACATCCACACACACACACACACACACACACAATCTTACACAGTATGCATTAACACAATATAAGCTAAACTCCCAGAGGGTCAAAACCCCCATCTGCTATTTCATCCATTCTCAGGGGATTTTATAACAGTCACAATATCAAATGTAACATACAGTACTGTGGGCTTCCATTACCACTGGATTAGCACTGCCCACCCCACGCACCACTAGCTGCTTCTTGCTTTTCCCCCCAAGGCCACTCTTCACTTGCCTGCATTTAGTACTCATACGTTTTTTTTCTCTCTCTGTTTTTGTCCCTCTCTCACTCTCTGAAGGGTGGGGTGGTCGGAGGAAGTTGGAGATTCAGTAAGAACACTCATTTACTCAAGCATTACTTAAGAAACCTCAGTTTCCTAAGCCTCATGCAAACTCCCACACAAGCAGAAATCTACATTGATTTGATTTTGATATCTTTGCTGCAGAGCACTCGCTGTTGTAATGCTTCTTCACAGTGATGCATAACAGATTATCTTGTGATACAATGTCGTCTTACTTCAATTTCATGTTTATTAAGTTTGCGTGTCTGTAGGTGGCATTCTCATGTCTCGTACCATATAAACTGGCATGGTTATTGTTTTATTTATTAAAAGCTGAATGCATTTATCTACAGCTAACTGCAAAATAACTAGAACTAAACTGGGATTTGCAAGGTATAATTTACTGGGATTTCTAATATTGTAAAACTGTCTGACCAATACATGGAAAAATACAAAGCTTGCCAGTGGGACAAGGTGCTGGACATTGACATGCATTCGGCCCATATCCTGAAATGTGGCCTGGAAATCTCCACGGCCTAATAATGCGTGGCAGACGGAGCCTGTCAGAGTGGCGGCCCAGCTGAAAGTGATTTGGTGGGATGAAGAGAAAAGGCACAGGAGACACACAGAGAGAGAAAGAGAAACAGGGGAACAGAGGAATACAAGGAAAGAGAGACGGAGGTGGAGGGAGACAGTCATCAGCCTTGTCGGCCCATCTCTCTGTAGATCTGGATGAATTTGTCCTGACAACACAGGAGCGACTCAGACAACACCTCCCAACCCATCTGCACACAAACACACACATCTCCTACAGGAAGACTAAGAAAGAGGGGAGGGAGCAAATGAGGTTGTGGGTAAAAGTAAATAACCTACTACATGGAATTAAGGAGGGGTAGAACCTGACTAAGGAGTGCCTGAGACAGCAGATGAAATCGATTTTGGTAAAGAGGCAGAGTGAGCGGTGGGCATGAAAAATGAAGAGAGAGATGGAAAGGAAAGAGAGCGTGAACTATGACAAGAAAACGAGGGACAAAATGAAAGAGAGAAGGTGAAATTGATAAAGAGAAGAAAGGGGGAAAGAGGAGAAAATGAACAGGATGACAGAAACAGAGAGAGGAATACAAAGAATGAATGAAGATAAAGAGAGTGAGGGAAGATGAGTGGATGCCTTATTTTCCTCCATCTCAATTTGCACAAAACTTTCATTACCACCAATTTGGGCCGGGAGCCGTAGGCTGGACCATTAGGCGAGCCCAGCATCAATCAGCCTAATCTCCCTCCCAGGCTGCTAAATTACAGCGCCCAGTTGCTTATTAAAATTTGTCGCCCGTCTCCCAACACCCGGCACCGCTGGAGATTAGACAGGGGCCCCCAGACAAATCTGTTCCAGAGAAGACGAAGAAGAGGAGGAGGAGGAGGAGGCGGAGGGAGAGGAGGGGGAAGAAAAAGGGAGGAGGAGGAAAGGAAGGAAGTACAGGGACAGTAGGGAGGGGAAAGGGAGAAATGTGCTTGCTGAGAGTGGATCAGAGTCGGGGACTATCATCTGGTTTGATTTATACACTCCTGTAGATCTGGCGTGCGCACACACACACACACACACACACACACACACACACACACACACACACACACACACACACACACACACACCCTCTGTGCATTTCAGCCTCTCTTCACAAACTCATACATCCCAATACATGCCATATACACCAGCCGCCACATGCCCACATCCCCCCCAAATGCAGTTTTCAATTCCTGTCAACACCCCCAACACACACACACACACACACACACACAAACGCTGGTGTAGAGAATGCAGGGGTTTGCGACGCCTCCCATTGCACACTCAATCAAACTGGCGGCCAGATAAGACGCATGATGAATGGCGTAATTGAAGGCGGCAGCAGGGTAATGCTGCATCGCTCTGGGTTTGGTGGGATGTGGGAGGGTGGGGGGGTGGGGGGGGGGGGGGAAGAAGAAGAGTGGCCACTTGGTGATTAGCCTGTAGGATTTGTTGTTATTGCCCGTCTTATAAAAAAATGCTATGGCTGTCTGACACGCCTATACTGTAGCACACCTCCAGCGATAGGGCATATAGGGCCCTACACCTTTTGGAAGGATGCGCACGCAGCAGGGTTGCACCTATGTGGTCGGGTGATCCTTAAGTCTGCCCATAATCCGGCTCAGCTGAACGTGCAGTTTGCAGGGAGGAAATTTGGATGCAGGATATTGTACGCGCCCATGAGAAAAACGTGCCCATTCATTCACACGCAATTCGGAGACAGAGAGAGAAAAAGAGTACATGGAGTGATGGGCGTGCGTGTTCGCCTGTAGGTCAGTGGGTAAAGGAGGCAATTCTACTTCAGGCTGTAGAGCACTCAACAGATCAAACCCCCTCCCTTCACATTTCAAAAGCCAGCAAAGGTTCTTGACAGGAGTGAGCCAGATAGTGTGCTTAACAGCCACACTGAGGCCACTCACTGCCTTACAAAACGCCTCTGCTGTCCTTGTGCTGAGGGAGCATGTGCAGAGGAATCCATGCCATTCGATGACCCTGATTTGCCGCGTTGGGGCGTAATCTGTCTTAATGGATCCTGACTTTTGCACACGAAGAGGCTCAATTAGCGAGGCTCAGGATGTCGCTGTTTAGATACTCTAAACACACAGGTCTTGAAGAAGCAGTTATTATCAGATTGAGGTGGGAAATCAATGCTGATTTTGTTTAAGCTCAAAAATGTTGAACTTTAAAATGGCCAAGATTAGCCTTTAAGGTTCAAACTAACCAGTGTACAGTTCCTATACATACTGTAGTGCAATATTAAGGGAAGATTGGTGTAACTGGGCACACTGTGTGTGCAGCTGATTATGATTGGTTATCCTTTTCTGGTTTCTGTCCTGCATGCACCATACTATATAAACGTATAGGCACCTATATAAAGGTGTGAATATACCATTCTGGCTAATTTATATTACAGGCAACTTAATGGGAGAAAGAAACAGAGGTTCTGGTCTTTTTAAAAGTTAAAATGGGAGAAATGCAACCCTCTCCCTGCTCAGCTGACACTGAGACAAAGAGCAGAAACCCACTTCCACCACACACTTAAAAACAGATTAACTGAGAACACATACAGCATATGTCAGGATTCACACTTGCAAAGATAACGCAATACAATGAAACCCCATGCAAAATCCTAGAATTCAATCACTGCATAGACCCACGCACGCATTGCATCTGCTGCACACACCCTTCACGCTAGACGGTGAAAGTGCAGCAAGTGCGAGCAGTGTGGTTGTACAGAACATGTCCACTGTCAAACTGACACGGTAACCAGCACAGGGAAAACCACACGCGTACACACACAGCCAAATGTGGTCTCAGACAAAGCCCATACAGAAAATAAACATAGCAGTTGCTTTGTCTGAAAGTTTAATTAGCATACCACCTAGAGTATTCAAAGATAGAAGGGTTGGCAATGGCGAGGAGGTGTGAGCCAAAGTCTGAGATATTTTAAAGATGAGGTTGAATCTTTGATGTGATGTTGTTGACTTTGTTTTGATATATAAAACTCAGCGTGTCACATTAACTGCTGTTGCAGCGTGTTAATATGACTTATAAAATGAGCTCACTGCGAAATCTACTGCTGTATATACAGAGTGTGTCTACCTCTGTTGGTCGCCAGCAGCCCTTTTGTGTTGCTGTTCAGACTGATTGAGTGGTGTGCTGTTCAAGCCAACTGGGCTTCCGGCTGGTGGACTGCCCGCATCGATTGCTCGGACGAGCCCTTCTCCTGGCGCACGGACAGGAGAACAGAAAGAGAGACGAAGAGAGGAGGAAATGAACAGTGTAAAAATGGAGAGCACAGGGAAAAAGATAAGGTAAGGAAAGAGAGGAACGGAGGGGAGAGAAAACAGAAAAAAAGAGGAACATTAGCTTAAATGAAAGTTTATTAGCTGTATCACTCAGTCAGTCGGGTGGGGTGGGGGTTTTGCCCCAGGCCCTCCATCCTTCCTCTCTATCTATTTCCCTCCCTCACCCCCTCTTTCTTGCTTGTGTGTGTGCGTTTGTAAGGGGAGGGGTTTGGTGGGGGCAGGCATGACGGGAAAACATTAGGTTGTTGGCGAGTCGCCTGTACACCAGCCAGTAATTGGCTTTGGTAATGGTCATGTCCAGACAAATGGTGTAGGCCCTAACCGCGTTATGAGCAACCAACTGCTCCGCCTGTATTCACAGCAAAAAAGCCAACGCTGCTCAGATACTGAGTGGCTGCAGCATACGCGTGTGTTTGTGTATAAGACTCACAAAACATATGATTTACTGGGACACAGCTTTTTTTTTTTCTCTCACCTTACAGGCCTGTTCCGCATGGCCTGTACGCGTGATTCATGATTTGCTTGTGTCCTATGTGGGAGAGTGCGCGGTGATAAGGGGGAAAAAGATGGCAGCACAAGCCCCGCTCACCTCCAAGAACAAACCGACATCTGCCGATGTCCTCCAAACAAGTGACAGATAGGAAACAGGGAGCAAGAAAGAAATAAAGAAATAAAGGGAGGGAGGGAGGGAGGAGGGGGAAGATGACAAGAGAGAGGGAGTAAGAGGATAAATTCCATTTTTTATCCAACCCTCCCTCTGCTCTGCATCACTTCCCCTTCTGTCTGATGGCAAGCTGAGCCACTAATGTCCATTGTGTCTGGATGGGCTGCAAACACAAGTGTGTGTATGTGTGTGTTGATGTTATATGAGTGAGAATAAAACATATCTGCTCCTACAGTATCTATGCCAGCTAAATAACATGCATGCATGGATAAGGTTGAGTGTGCATGTGCATGTGTGTGTGTGTGTGTGTGTGGTGGCCACCCCTCCGCCATCCAGCTATCATCTCCCGCCAGACAGGCCCCACCAAGCCAGCCCAGCTGGATAATGAGATCCATTATGATTTACGTGCCAAGAGGACAGCCAGACAGAACAAAGACATGTACACCAACACACACACACACACACAGTTCAGTGTGCATGTCATAATGTGTATGTGCCTGGTCTCTTATGTGCTGATGTGTGCTGTCACTGTTTCATATTTCAGTTTTTTCCATCAATTTTTTCCTCTGTGTGTGTGTGTGTGTATATGTGTGTGTGTGTGTGTGTGTGTTAGCTACATTAGTTGCCTGTAGGGCATCCTACAGTGGGTCCTCTTTCCGTTTGCAACTCGAGAACTCTGACTCTCTCACTCAAACTCTCTCTTTTCCACCTCTGCCTCTCTCCTGAAAAAGCTAACTCATTGAAAGATTGAGAGTCCAAAGTACAGCAACCTCTCTCTCTCTCTCTCTCTCTCTCTCTCTCTCTCTCTCTCTCTCTCTCACTCACACACACACACACACACACAGACACACATACACACTCTGCCACAGAGGCAGAAAGTGAAAGCTGAAGATAACAGATGAAGATGACTATGCGCTGCATCAAAAAAAAGGAGACCACACAACCTCACCCTGATTGATCAGTACCTCTGCAACACACTGAAGCTAGCCAGGGATTTGTTCCAAGGTATGTGTGTGTGTGTGTGTGTGTGTGTGTGTGTGTGTGTGTGTGTGTGTGTGTGTGTGTGTGTGCGTGTTTGTGTGCGCGCGCAAGTGTGCAAGTGTGTGCTGGGATTTGTTAGTGGAGAGCCGAAGTAGCTGTCAAACACATTTTGGAAAAGGAGCAAAGATTGCTTCATTTCACTTTTTGGGAATGGGGGTGGGGGTGATGTCAGCTGAGACAAAAGAAATCTGCTGAAGGTGATGAAAATGTGAAACACATAAATACATACTGACTCTCATTTCAAACATGTAGCCAGCTATTTCTCTTCTATTAATCAATTAATTGTTAAGGTTATAAAATGTCTATAAGAGAAAAGCAAAACTTTCCCAATCACAAGTTCCCAGAGTTCAAGGCAAAGCCTCCAAATGTCTCGTTTTGAAAAGCCAACAGTCTAAAACCTAAAGACATTTAGTTAAGATATGAAACAGAGAAAACCAGCAAATCCTCACACTGAAGAAGCTGAAACAAAAAAACGTTTGACAGCATTGGTTGATAAAAGTTTCTATCAATTATTAAAAAAAATCTTTGAAAATGTTACATGTTTCATGGTTATTATGTCCTTTGTAACAATGCAGTCAAACTTACAGTAAAGAAAGCCAGGGTACAAAGCTGCGATTGTAAAATGGACACACACACACACACACACACACACACACAAGCAAAATACAAATAAACATGCACATTCATATAAATTGAAAATTCTTTCACATTTTCTGTTTCCCTCTCTCTAAAACTCTCTCACACACAGAGCAGCCCTGCCCACACTCTCTGTGTGCAGGGCACAGCAAACAATGACTTGATTCTCTGCTGTTCCTGCTTTATGAAGTATTCAAGTGATGCCAGCTCAATTAGAGGCCCAAATGCCAAGACTGGGGAGAGAGATGAACAGAGATGAAAAGAGATTAAAAGAGAAACAGAGTGTGTGTGTGTGTGGGGAGGGGGGGGGCAATGAGGACACTAGGCAGAGGCAGAGAGGAATGCAGGAGACAAGTAGGGCATAATGAAGAAATGGGGAATGATGGACTATACGTAGATCTCCTAAAGGTGATGGGAAATGACTATAAAAAACAGGTGAATAGGAAAAATGAGCAACAAGCTGAGAGATTAGTGCCAGCCAGACAACCATGACCTCCTTGATCTGCCTGCCATCGCTCCACCTTAGTATACACACACACACACACACACAATCCTCTGTGGTATGTATTTCCATCATCAAATGTGATCAGCGCTACTGTCTGCGAGCCAACATTCACTCAACCATGATAACCCCTGTGGGAAGGCGCACACACACACACACACACGACACTTTTCTACAACTCAACGCTGAACCTTTTGACCACAAGGTACACGCACACACGCAGGGTGAGCACACTGTGACCAGCCTCAGATAACAGAGAAGGATCTGACATGCCTGGTTAAATTAAAAGGTCAAATAAATTAAATAAACATCAAAGTGAATGAGCCTTCAGATGAACGGTGCAGCAGTGGCTCAGAGGGGGAGCTCTAGGGGGTTGTCTCTAAGAAAATGAGGAGGGCCATAATCATGTATTATTTAATTTAAAGGATAATTTTGGTTTATTACAACTTGGGCTTTATTTTCATAGCTTTGGCTGCTATGTCTGCGGGTAATAATAACATTGTACTCACCAAGTTAATTGCTGAGATCTGGGAACGTGGCCACATCACTAAAAGAAACACGAGCAGTCTGAGCTTTAAAACGAACCTGCAGGTTTAGCCAAACTTGTTCAGAAGAGAAAACAAAGCTAAACAGTAAAATCTGTACCCAAACTGACCTTTACAAACACCCATTACGGTTTAGTTCTTCTCTAAAACACTTGTTTCTTGCCCCATCTGACTTTGTAGCAATGTTGCCGTATTCCTACATCCCAGCCACTAATGTGGTGAGT
>JAVQJD010096243.1:0-60724 GCA_036023655.1 Nannoperca australis | reverse complement strand
AAGCAGAATATTTCTCTCTAGTCATTTAATCAACTTGTACAAAAATGCCTAGCCAAGCTGTTGTCCTCGACATTCTGGCTTGTATCTTTCTCAGATGTATTATGAGATTTTCACGCAACACTTTAAAGACTTGCCCTTGTTCACCTGTTGGCCCTCTGGGAAATGTGGGTTCAATCTCAGGTCTTTTCTTAAGTGCTTGACTCACATCATCTCCTGGAATTGTTCTTAAATGTACTGACAGATGAGGTTCTTTCTGCCAAATCTTCACTACTGCTTTTTGGCGAGGGAAGTGTGTGTGGGGGGAACTGGTCAGAACAGGTTGCCCTTGTGGTGAACAGTGTGCGGTTAAATAAAGACTTGAGATTCAACCATGATGGTTTACTCCACAAGCCTTGAACATCGTTCTTGCTGACATTGATTTCAGACGAATGCTTTTTTCTCCTTGCAGGTTTGCTGATCACAATGTGTAAGACCTAACCATTACCACTGTAATAAGTTATTGACTGCTTTTCATAGGTGGTGAAAATAAACTGTTATACCAAAATGTGAGATTCAATGTGAACAAAATGAATGGTTAAGTTTTATTAGAAACAAGCATTTATTGAATTTTCTACAGTGAAAAACTTTTTCAACCTAATACTACATACAAAAGTGTTAGTCTCCAATAGTTTTTGGTATGAAAAGGGATGCTGCAACAATGTATTGGAAGTACTTTTAAGTCATGAACGATCTAGCTTTAAGCCTCATTGAGGCTGTCCGCTATCTGGGAGAATCCCGCAGCATTAAGAGCTGTGACCAGGCTCTCCACAGTAGCTTGTGTTCCCTCTCTGTCCTGCCAGGCTACAAGCAGCAGTTTGGCCTGCATGTCAACATCTTCACTGTCTGTTTCGATCTCCCGCAACTCTGCCGCCTTCATCTCCAAATGAGAAGCCAGCGTCTTCCACTGAGCGCCCAGTGTAGCTGCTATGTCGTCCATCTGCTGGTTTGTCACCATCTTGCTCTGTATGCTCGGACCTGCGACAGAAGCAATAGATCGGCTTTAGAAAAAAGACTGGATGGCAATAAGTTTTGTTGAAACTGGGACCTAAAAATACAGAGGTTCAAGCTGAAGTAAGGATAAACCAGAGTCTGTTGAATTTGGTATGGTGTTGAAGAAGCGACTATTCAAACTCACTGTCATTGCTGTCTTTGAGAAGATTGTCTCCATTGTCGTCGTCATCCTCTTCTCCTGTCTTGATCTCTTCAGAAGGGATATCCTTCTGCATGTATGGAATGAAATTAAGTGTTAACAGTTTTCATGGCCATCATGAAGTCTCTACAAAAAGTAACAATCCTCACCGGCAGTTCTTTGGCCAGTTTGCTAACCATGCTGTCCAGGTAGTCCGCCAGGCTCTTGAACTTCTGGTTAGTTGGTTGAAAGAAGTGTGGACTTCGCCTGGACAGCAGCCTCAGAGCGCGCCAGCCGTAGTTTGGGTTCCGCACAACTCTGCAATCATTTACAGGAAGGCATTTACAAGAGTCACAAAAACACATACTGAGAGGAAACTGGGAAGGACACAACTTATGACCACTTATGCTCTTTCGGACCTAAGATTTCATTCTTGCAAACGGGCTTTCAAACCCTCTGAGAAGACACGTTGCGGCACAAACTTACTTGTACTCTTCCTCCACCATGTTAGCTGGGTCGGCCTGCTCAATGGCCTCAGTAAAGAATTCGTCCAGTGGCGGCATGAACTCCCTGAACGAAAGACATCACATGTAAATAAAAAAATAAACCCCAAAATGTTCTGATCTGTATAATCATGTGATTGTAGATTGATTGATTGCTTTCTGAACCACTGACCTGTTGTCTGACTTGCAGGCCTCCATGTTGTCCTGGTTCAGGTTCCACAGTCGAGTCAACTCATCACTAGCCAAAAACACAGAACGGCTGGAATTATAGAAATAAACTCCACAGATTGTTGTTCGTTCCACTTTAGCCTCGGTTGTAGTCTACCACTGATTATGAAAGACAGATCTCTTTTCTTTTGTCTCCACGTGTTGCAGACAAATACAAAATCTGCACAGAGCAACACGCCTTGAGCTGGCAGAGCTTTACTACTTTGTTCAAGATATTTTAGCAGGATGGACGCTTATCACAGGGTTCAACCCCAAGACTTATATAATAAAAAAATTAAATTTAAAAAAGCCCTCATCTCACGACTACTCTGCTCCCCCACCCCTGTATTAGATCACATACTTTCCCATGAAAATCTTGCGGTCTGGCCCCTTTCCAAGGAAGTCTTCTGGAGCTTGTCTTTTCCTGGTGGGCCTTTTGGGTTTGTCATCTACCGTCCTGTTAAAGAGGAAACCAACTGTCATTCTGGCATGCTATCTCAAGCTCACACAACATTCATTAGCTGTGAAAATGGACCAATCAATGGGATAAATCAATCAAATCAAATAATTATCTGCCACCGTGTTGTCACACCAGGCCGCTGTACCTTTCTTTCACGAAGCTTGAGCATCCCTCATTTTTCCAGGCATTCCAGTTCTCCTCTGTTTTGAGTATATGCTGACAAAGACGAGAAACATTTCTAGTGTCACTAGTGTACGGAGAACTCTTAACAACAAACTTAACAGTTAAACATGTAATATCAGTATTACCAAGACATGGCTTACCTCAACCATGGTGGCAAACTTGTCTCCATCAGGAGGGATCTCTCTCAGCAGCTGCAAGACAACAGTCAAAGTAAAAACTGTTAAAAGCCAAATCAAACCAAAGTTATCAGCATGGCTAGATACCGCTTGTGAGTGGAAAAATGTTGGTCCTAATTTTGTGTGTGGATCCTTTCTAAGTACCTACTGCAAGTCAATTACAGAAGCTATGAATTTGTATGCTCTATCCAGTGTGACTGAAGACTGACCTGATAAACCAGTTTAGTCGTCTCTTCAATCCACGCAGACTGGTCATCATTCAGAACACAGCTGGAGCTGTACGAGGAAAACAACATACGAAATATGAACCCCCAACACATGATGGCTGTCTCCCCCCCACACACACACAAAAAAAGTTTGTTTACTGTTCTACAAGGTCACCTTTTGAACTTGACCTGACCCTTCAGGTACTGGAAGAGGATGAGGTACTGCAGTAAAATGTGTCGCCTGAAGTTGCTGTCGCTGAGCTGCAAGTCCATCAGCTAGATGTGAAGAGGAAAGAAGAAGTGAGGTTATACTGTATCATCTTTGAGGGTCTCTGTATATTCTTTACTTGAATAAATCCTGTTAACAGCCTCAAAAGCTAAATGCAATGATGTGAACTGCCAAGAACTCCTGGAGTAAAAATTATTTAAAAAAAGGTTCTCACCTTCTCACTTGTTAGAAACTTGGCAAAGTAGACATGTTCTCTTCCGGACGCTCTCAGCTCCTCCAGCTTTCTCTTAGAGACCTGCATGTCGTCCAACTTGTAGCTCTTGAACACGGCCAAGGTCTCATCTGAGAACTGTGCAAGACATCCATTTAAAAAAAACAAATCTGCTTTGGTGTTTGTTATAATATGACAAACTGACAACAAGGACCCTACATTTTTGCTGCTTTCGTGTTCGGGTGCATTACCTTAAGGAATGTCATCCAAGAGAATTTATCATAACACTGGACAGGGTTTCTGAAGTAGTCCTGCAGTGTCCAGAACTTTCTGTACAAGTTGTAGTCAATTGGAATGGAGCTGAAAGTAAAATGTGACTCCAGTTTTCATAAACTTAAAAAAAACCCAACTGTCATTAAAAACATGGACGAACTTTATTATGTATTTTTGAGCAAGGCCTTCGCTCACCATGGTGCAGGAGCATCATCCTCTCCCATTTCTCCTTCTTCCACCTCCATACCATCCTCCTTTTCTTCTGTGTGCTATAAACATGGAACAGTAAAATAAGATTAAACTTTCAGATTATATTTTAAAAATGAAATTCAAAATCAGTTGTCAACACTTTACCTTCTGGCTGAGGGTGCTTTCTTGTTCATTTTTGTTGAACACTGTTATGTTGTCCAAATTAAACTGGCTCTGTAGATTGAGACCTGGAATGAATACAAATGGCGCTACATTAAAAACTGCAATCGGACGAGGTCAAACACAATTATTCATGCAACATACACAAACGTACCTGATTTTTCAGACAGAGGAAAGAGACGTGCCAGGAAAAGCTGGATTCTCCCACAGAATACAGTGTTCTGAGATTTGGACAGCCTCCTTAAAAGATCTACACAGATAGAGAAGTGTGTTACAGACAGCTTTGTCTTTTAAAAAGTTAACTTTCATCAACAAGAATGAAATACTATCCTTACCGTTACACATCCTCAACAAGTAGTTCTTCCCGGCAGTGTAAAAAGAGTTCTAGGAAAAGGGAGGAGTGCAGACAGTCATCAAATGATCTGTGTATCTAAAACTGTCTTTACTGAGAGTCTGTATCTTGCTTACCGATTTCCAGGTGGAGACATTCTCCTCGACAAAAGAGAATATTTTGTCGCACTGGTCAAGAGGAAGGCAGTCCAGTACATCTCCCAGCAGGAGGAAAGGAGTTGTAGCAGAACAGATACCTACATGAAGAGAGTAAAACAAGACAGCCAAGGCTTTATCACCACAAATCTTAAAGCTTTGTGGGAGTTGAGAAAGCTTGCTTGTGCTTCCACAAAAGAGTTGAGTCAAGTTGCTCAAAAGCAAAAGGCTTCACAAATAAACGAGCTTTTCTAAACCCTACCCATGTCCACCAGCACTAGGTGGTCTGATATTAGTTGTAACTGAGCTGGGGTACAGTTTGTGTGTAGTCAAAACAGTCTGTACTGATGCGTATGTCATGACAGCAACATTATTATTCATTGAATGAATGAAAATATATAGTAAATCTCTTGTTAAAGATGCCATGTGCGAGTATCGGTTGTGTATATGCTGCATTTAATGCCTTAACTGTTAATGAGATAGCCTAAAGCATGTTTTACTTTCTTTTCAATCGTTTAGGAAGATGCATGGTACGTGGTGTCTTTATTTTGGAACAGGAAGTGCAGAATAATATCAGAGCAATACAGATAATACGTAGTATTACACATTGATATGTAATCCCATTTGAATGATGTAAAATATAAGTATTCCCTCAGTTGTATTTTATGCAAGTCAAACGGAACAGGTAGCATACCTTCTGTAACTGCATCAATACTCAGGTAGATGAGAGACAAGTAGTCATCACAGCTTGTCTTCTGTTCGACCTGCAGACAGTAACGCATTCAAATTCAGGTTTTCATAACACCGCCTGGTTAATTTAATGGTTTGTTGAAATAGTATTTTTACCGCTAATTTACTTACAATCTGATCACCAAGAACACCCCTCAGCGCCTGGTCAAGTGTGGTCTTCTTTTCAGTCTCACTGTAACATACGAGGCAGATAAGTGAAAAGACGTTTCACGATTTGCAATGCTACATTAACGCTCATGCGTGAAGGCAGTTTATACAGAGGTTAACTGAACATTACTTACTTCCCAGAGATCCGGTTGAAAGTATTTACCAAATGTTTGCCGGGTTTACCACCTAGGGCGTTTCTGGCAGATGTCTGTAGGGGAGTGAGAGGGAAGGAAAGAACATTTATGAAAGAAAATGCATCGTTTGTTAGCTTAGCTAGCTTTTGCTAAGCTATGTGAACACTAACAGAAACAAGTACAAACTGCAACTTGTAATAAAATGGCGGATATCTAGCTGTTGTTTTAATTACGGCATAGCGTATATCATAACGTGTTTTAACATAGAAGGTCAATTCTAAGATTTCTCACCGTAAATTTCTCTTTAGCGTCGTCAAAATTAAATAAGGACGGCGACATCTTTACACTTTTACAACCGGAAGTGTCGCTAAACCTTTTCCGGTTTCTTTCTTCGGTTCTTTGCTGGAGTGCATTCAGGAGCTCCTTAATCCGAAATATGTTGTTTATCACACTTAATATATATCGTTTAATATCGTTTAATATTGTCTTTTTATATAAAAGACAATGACAATGACAAAATACATTGTCATTTTAATATTTCTTTAATGTATTTTGTTAAATACCACAACTCAGTTGTAACATTAAACACAGCTAATATTTAATTTGTCTATATATACATGCATTGATTTGCTCAGTAACTAGTTTATATTTAATTGTCAATTTTTTGCGTGACCTATCATTAATTTTTATATAAGGAGCAACACATTTCATAAATCATCAGAAATTTATCTAATATCATGTTTCCTCAAAAATAAAACAACTATCAACGCAGTTCCAGCACCAATTAGCTGTAGAATGGTATAATTACAAAATTGACAGGGCTTTTCAGAAGCACTGGATGAAAATATTAAGTATAATACTTCAAAAACATGCTTTCTTTAAAATCAGATTTGCGTGAAACTGTCTTGGTGTGCAGGCGAGGCATGAACACTGAACACGAGGGGGCGCAGTGACATCACTCAAAGTTGTTGAATTGGTGGTGCTAGGGGTTCATTTGTCTCTGTCTGAAAGTGAGTGAAATGGACATTTTGAAAAGTTAAGATGAATATTGTTTTAGTATCAGAAGATGTTAGTCTTACTTTAATGTGTTAGTTATTGATTAAACTCAATTATTCAGCATGTCTGTCAGCATGCAAGGCTAAATCCAATTTAGACCAGAGGGCGGCGGTGTTGTACACGATTTTTGTCTGCTACGGTTGAAGCTGTCAGATCACACGCTGCTCTGTTTGCACATACAATACTAAGGGGTGGCTGTGCGTGCGGCGACAGAGGCCACATCTGTCATATTAGTGTGTTTTTTTGCTGTGTGTCTGTGTTTGTGAGTGTACACTTCCGTGTGTTATGGGCGTATATTTTAAATTTCAGTTATTAAGCTGCACGGCCGGAATTCCTTGATAGGATTTACTGTTCAAGAGTGTTACACAACACATTGGAACCAGCAGGACGTTACAATTTGATGTCAAACATTAAAGACATCAAGGTTTATTCACATACATCATTAATTGTACTTTCACTTTGTGAGTTTGCTTGACAATTTAAGGAGTTTGTTGTTGTTTTTATAATCAGAATCAGACATTGTTCACTATCGTGTACAAGGAATTTGTATGCCGTATTTACAAATATTATTGATGTAAACAAAACTTTAACAACACCAGACAACACTGATAACCTGGAATTGGTTGTTAATTTGGTTAATTGGTTGTGAAGTGTTAGTCTGTCCTTTATAACACCTGTTAATCAATTTTAGAGTGATTTCATGGTTTAAAACCCTTTAGTTAACAACTCTTCCTTTAACTTTGACAGAACCAATGTGAACACTGTGGCCTGTTTTGATCTGTGTTTACCAAGCAGTTTCACGGGTCAGGACCTCTGAAGTAGTTTGTAGTAGAGGGACCATTCCCGCACCCTCTGTGTTTATAGCCCTGCAGTCACAAAGACTGTTAACTGAACCTAAAGGTGTTGTGCTGATGTTTGGAGAAAAACACTAAAGCTGTGAAAATGTAGGCCAGTAGTGCCATCTAGAAAGAGCTGAGGGATCATTTTGATGACATCACGTTGGTCACAGTGGTCATAAAAAGGGGAAGTGAGAACTGTTTAACTCTGCAGTTTTGACTGGCACCTTGTTTCTAATACGCATAGTTCTGCACACAGTTAACCAGTTGTCTAGCTGTGCCCCACACCCCTCACAACCCCCCTTTCTGACACAGCGTTTATTGAACCTAGGCCAAAAACTGATGAAAAGCAGAAAGGGAGTAAGCATGGTAAGTAACTCTTGGTTTGCAGATAAGGGCCCAGCACTGTCAGTACTTGGAGATGGGGTTATTCGGGGGTCAAGGTTAAAGGCTACAAGTCCTCAAAATGAAGTTGTTACTTTACATGTTTTGTCGGGCTTTAGGAAGCCAGTATGTGTCCCTTTGAATGCAGACCGTGAAAAGACCAAAGTGAAATATTTTCTGTCCTGTCTGTGGGACTCAGCCAGAAAGCAATATAACAACAGAAAGCCAAGCATTAAATCAAAAACAAAAGCAAGATACAAGTGAATGGTCAATAAATACAAATAATCAATAACTGAAACAGTAAAAGCAATAAAAAGACAATGAAGCAAAATAAAATCAAGGAAAAGAATAATCAATAAATACAAATAAAAAGAATAAAAACATTAAAAGCAATAAAAGGACAATAAAAAGAAAAGTAAAGACAACATCACATAAATGCAAGTCTATAAAAATGGGTTTTAAGAAGTGATTTAGAAGACGTTACTGATTCTGCGAGCCTTATCTCCTCATGCAGGTCATTCCAAAGTTGAGGGGCCCTGATGGCAAAAGCACTGTCACTTTTAGACAGAAGGGCCCCACCCACCCGAACTGGCTTATATGGAGTCTGTTATATAACTTGGGGTAAGACCTAGACGTACTTTAAAAGTGATCAGTAAAATAAATTCTAAATCGAACAGGAAGCCAATGGAGAGAAGCCAGAATTGGGGTTTTATCATCTGTTAAAACCAGTAAGAAGCCGAGCCGCTGCATTCTGCACTAGTTTATGTCAGAAAAGAGAGAGTTGCAGCGGTCAAGTAGAGAGAAAAGTAGTGCATGAATGGCTTTTTCTAAGTCAGAGTGTGAAAGCATTGGTTGGATTTTGGAGACAGTTCTTATTTGATGGAAGCAGGACAGGACAACTTTTTTGATCTGTGGAGCAAAGCTTACATCTGAATCAAGATTAAAAGATTCCAAAGTATCCATAAAAGCTGTGACAAACGTCTGAGACTGAAACAGCTTTCAGCAAATATTGATGTAAAGTAAAGATGTAAATAGTGCATTTGTTCAGGACTACCTTCAATTTTGGATTAATACACATTTACTTTACTAGTAAGCAGGCTATTTACTACTGCAGGACTGTGTATGCAGAGTTTGACTAAAAATAGACTTGTTCATTGTTCACTGATGTGTTTTTAATAGGTTCTGGACAACAGTTGAGATCTGTGGCACAGAGGAAGTTATATCAGGCTTGAGCAAACAAACAATACTTGTTAGTCTGACAATTAATTCATGGTTTCGGTTCTTTCTTGAAATTTGTTGACACTGATAATATATGTAAGATTGCCAGCCTCATCCTTTAATGTATTACTATTCATTTATATGGTGAAAATAAAGGACGCTGATTTTCTATCACAGAAACTGTTATATTATAAGAATATTTAGGATGTGTGTTAGACAGGCCATATTTTTGGATTGAATATTATACTGTTAACTCAGTTCAAATCAGGCCTTCATTCCCAACTGTTTATTTTGCATAGATAAAGATAATGAGAGGACCACTGAACACTCTCCCATGCCAAGTCATGGAATAATCAAGCTCAACATGAAAGCCAAATAATTTGATGGGACAGTCTCAGACAAAATGACTGAGGGGCAACAAAAAGAGCATTGTCCATGTTGTTGAGGACAAACTTCAAAACAAGAGGCTAAACACAATGCTCTAACCTCCGAGGTTAAGCACTCAAAGGAAGACAATTTTAGATTGGCCGCCATCACATGCCTGGCCCCTGAAATTTCACCATAAAAAAAATAATGTGAAGGAGTGTCATGTCATATAAGTGAGATAAACCCATCAGCACAGCTATCATTCATTGATAAAATTAAACGCATAGGTTTATGAGGAACCACACTGAAGGTGGTGGTAACATACGCCAGAGCAGAGCAATAGTCCTTCTTAAAGGGAGGAAAGCCAGAATGAAGAATGATGTATAAACTTGCCATTGCAAGAAAAGATAATGAAATATGTTGATTTAGGCAGGATTTGCAGAGCCTCATAGCCTCTCTTTGCTGCATGTTTACCTGTTGCATTAAAGTTTATAGTGATTTTCCATCATGATTTCACCTGCCTGGCTGTTTTTCAATAAGTGGAACTTGGACGTGGTAATATAGTATGGTAATATACTATATGTATGTATGTATGTATGTATGTATGGTAATATAAAATGTAAACTTTTACTCCCTCACAGGACATTTCTAAATTATTTGGGACATAGATTTTGATAATGATCATCTCACACAGAGCAGAATAATGGGAATTCTCAACAAGGGGATGTGCATCCAACCACAGCGGTTAAACTGACCCTGATTGGTGCTTAAGCTAACAATAACTTGCATCTATTTCAATAACCTTGGCTGGATTGCCCTCGAACAGCAGGGTTTCTGTTGAGAAATGTTCTGTTGTGGAGTTTAAAGTCACTTGATGGTTATTCAATGATTAGCTCAGGGTGTGGGGATCATGAAATACCCATACGACGGGATGTTAGAGGGGCTGTGTGCGTAGATGGAGAAAGGACATTCTTGTGACAGTGCCAAACAGGAAATCTCCACGATGGCCACATGTTGTCAAATCATACTTCTTCTTATTAATAATTTAAAGTGCTTTTATGTGCAATTACCTGACCCACATCCTTGTGTTGTTTTACTACAGAGAGATTTTTGGGACTGTTTCCCAAACACCTTGAATGGAATAATACTGTATACAATATGTAATACATTGTCATGTCATGTCAAGGTCAAGCAGATCTAAAAATAAATAGTTTCTTTCTGGTAACTGCATAATGTAAATACAGACATTTAGACCTTTCTTTGAACTTTGCCAATTACACAAATTGTTACAAGATTAAAAAACTGAAACTGGACGAAAACAAATCTTTATTATAATATATTCATTGGTTACAAAATGCACATGTGATAAAAACAACTGCAAAAAAACGATGCAAAAATATAAATATAATCAATTGCCATATTCGAAGCATTATAGATGTGCTGACAGACAGAAAAGCTCAAATGTTGCATGATGTTCAGTGTTTTGGCCACTGACTTGGCTCTGGGCTGTTGTTGCCACCTCCAGTTATTTCAACAGCATCGATTTGATCTTCTGGACCATTAATCAGGATGTACCTGCGCATACTGAAGCTGTGCGATCGTGGATACAGAAAGAAATCGTAGATAAGAGCTGCTCCTATGCCACCACACATGGGCGCCAGCCAGTACACCTGGAATGAAATCGGAGATCAGCTACAAGAGACCTTTACAACATAAAATGGGAAAAAAGAAATGTAGAGATAAAGCTTCAAACTATTACCCAGTGGTCCTTCAGTTTTCCACTTATCAAGGCTGGTCCAAAGGAACGAGCGGGATTGATACCACATCCAGTGAAACTTATCTGTAAATGGCAAGTTCGGTTATTCATTAAATTGTATTTGTGTAATTCTTGTCAGGGATGTTTGGGAATATGTAGTGGCTTATGCATGTGCAAATGAACTGTGCAGGCCTACCACAAGGTAACCTTGTTACCTTTTATTTTTATTTACAATAAAATGCAGTAAATAATGTTTTAAGAGATTGATCAAGCATTTTTTCATTTGTTCATGGTAAGGACATTGGGGCCACCCCTCTTCTTTCTAATGCACATTTTCGGTGTTTAGCATATGTCATCATTTTAAAAACATTTTTAATAGCAACATTATATAAGTTAGTTTTGGCACCAGCGATCTAGTCAGTGACCCTTTTGTATCTCTAGGTGTTGCCTTATGTTGCCAGGAAAATAGATGCAGCACATTTGTATTAACATGGCACTTATGTAGCAATTGTCATTGCAATTGTGAGTTGCTGCACCCGCTTCCTAAACCGCTGGCACATCAAGATAAAGTCTTGCATCATGACAATTACTGCCAAACACAATAAAACTGTACTTGCAGAGAGAAACAGGGGTCTCAAGAAGAGACTGACCAAAGAGGACATTCACCACACAACACTGCAAATGGCCTCAAAAAGTATCTAGCAAAAACACTTCTGACAGTCAACAAAAATCTAGCACAAAAATCTTGTTTACTACAGAGCTATTTCTACTGAATAGTGAATAATGCTTCTATTCTACAGTACTTATGTGTAAGTGGTCACCTCCATTAAGCCACAGACATTTGTTTACTGAAAAGTTTTAGTTGACCGTTGGTCTTGTCAAAATTGTTTTAAATTCAACCTCATATTTGACAAAATTAAAGGTTTATTCACTTACAGCTGCGAAGTGCCCAAGCCCCACTGACAGCCCAATAGCCAGCGGTGCAAAACCTGTAACATCCTTCCGTCGCTTATCAGTCACTGCTATCACGCACAGAACCAGCTGAAGGGTTGCAAGGAACTCAATGACGAAGCCGTGTCCTGCAGACACATTATTTAGCTGAAAAAGACAATCAACAGCTAAATGCAAAAAAAGAGACTCATTAGAATAATGGCAGTGGTTTATATCAGACGAAAGGGTATTTAAAAACACAATCTTTTTAAAATGAAAGGCAAAAAACAGACAACCTTACCTTGTTAACACCGAGGGATTCTCCGCGCCTAAATCCATCCACAATAGCACTAGCTGCCACTGCCCCAAGCATCTGAGCAAGCATGTAGCAAACACATCTGATGGCACTGATCTGGCAGCTGACCAGCAGGCCCAACGTGACCGCAGGGTTCAAGTGTGCTCCGCTGATGTGCCCCAAACTCTGAACCAGTGTGGCAATGGCCAGAGCAAAGGCCAGCGAGACCTTCAGCTCCTGGGCAACCGTCTCCCTCTCAACCTTCTCATCTTTTCCAATGATGGCAGATATACCAATGAATATGAACAGCAACATACCAACAAATTCTGCAAACACAGCCCTCCAAAACACCCACTGTTTTATTTCAGTCATGTCTGCTTCAAAATGTGTCTGGTGTGTTAAAACCAACATGTAGGTGCTTGGATATTTATAGTGAAGAGGTTTGAGTGCAGAGGGGAGGAGAAAAGAGATGGAACAGGAAAAAGATGCACAGAGAAAGAGTTCAGGCCACACATTTGAGCATTAGAGAGAAGATGAAACTCCTTATGTTGAAAAAGCACTTTATTCGATACATACAGGTGGCATACAGCAGCCATTTCCACTCAGACCCTTCTATAGCATCCCCCAGAAGGGACTCATGAATTTCATTTTCCAGTGTTGAGCCACAGCAGAACAGGGCTTTTGTTTGTTCGCTGAAGTGCTCATCTTTGGGTGCCAGCAGATAATTATACAAAAGAGCTGCCACCACACCAGCACTCATTGGTCCAGCCCAGTACAGCTAAAAAAACAAACATGACAGACACGTCCCAATTTAATAGGAATGATTCCAGCACTTGCAAAATAACTGATTTACAGCGCCATGATACATACCCAATGAGCATCAAAAGAATTCAGTATAATTGCAGACCCCAAGGATTGAGCTTGGTTGATACCGCATCCTGCGTAGCCCATCTGTAAACCCTATCAGAGGGAAACACCACTTGCCTTTTTGGCTGTACATCAGCAGATTACATGCAAGCCTGATTTACAGCCAGTTCATCCTATGCCAATCCATTGTATGAGGCCACAGCAAGATGGAGAAACCATCAAATTAATGAGGGGGGGATGTTTTGATATACACTCACACCAGCAAGGTGCCCCAGCCCTACAAACAACCTGATCGTCAAAAGTGCACGTCTTTTGTCTGTGACTGCAAGCACACAGGACCAGCGGGAGGGTGAGCAGGATTTCAACAGCAAAACCTTGATGTGGGCTGATTCCATTCAGCTGCCAAAGACGAAAAAACAAATTCAGTTTGCACTCTGCCTCTTCCATCTCTGGATAAACAGTTGGTTTTGATTTAGGAATTATTTTGCATCTACTTTTGCAACTCAAACAACTCAACTCAAAAGTCCTTAAAAACCTAAAAGCATGCTGCTGCTAAAAAAAAAAAGAAAAACAGTCAGACCATGCTTGAAGAATTCAGCTGGCTGACTGATTCAGTCCTTAAATGACTGCAAAGGACGACACAAGCTTTCATGCTATAATCAAATAAACAATCCCTGATGAGAAGGGCTGCTTTTTTTGCATGGCAGCTACAAACCACAAACCAGGAGCGATGATTAAAATGTGACATTTAAATTAAACAACATCGAACCAGCAGCAAATGTGGAAGTCTTACAGATTAGAACACACAACTTTAGACAATGAGTGTCTGGCTTTCACAAGGAAACTAGATCAGGCTGGAGGCAATACCTCAAATGCCACTCAATCTGAGCACTACATGTCATTCATAAAAAAAACAAAACCATTACTCAGGAAAATTGGAAGCACATGGATTCCACCTTCCCTTGTTAACACCAAGTGAATGTGTGAATTCTGGACCAGCAACCGCTCCCAAAATCTAAGATGATGGCAGGGTTCAGGGGGGCACCGCTAATGTGACCTATACACCGGGCTAACTTGGCAATGGCAATGGCTGTGGCACAGGCAGAGGTTTGGTTCCACCAGCAGCCCAACTGAAAACATCATGAGTGACGTTCACCAGCATTCATCAACTGTGTGGCTTTAAAAAATCCGGCCTGATTAGAAACAGCTGATAGACATGTGTTTCAACCAGTGAGAGTGACCTCCACGTCTCCTGTTCGGTTCAGTACTTTTCCAGTTTAACAGAAGGCGGTGCTGGTTTTACTGTTATTCACAAGTCATTAAAGACCACACCAAACTGTGACATTGTGTGTGATGAAGTGTTAACTGAATGTCTGTTCAGATGAAGAATATGTTCAATTATTTAAATGCTTTGTTGGAATAAAAAGGAAAAGAGGACATGCATTATAGTACAAAATAACACATGCAGAAATGTAATATATTCTACAAATGTAAATTTGCATTTATTATTTTTCATTGGTTTTAATATGAAATTAAAAGATTCCACTAAGTGATCCAGGAAGTAAAAAATACAATGCATCTTAAAATTATGGAACACATTTTCAGTCTTTTGGATAAATTCCAGGCATGTTAGATATTAAATGTGTGAAGGACATGCATCAGATGTGTGAAGGACACGCACTGCCCATTACTTTTTGCAGGTCTTTGTAAGTAGTATCTTTTGATCTACTTATTCTATTCTGAGCTTGTGTCATGCAAAGCCAGCTGCGTGGAAGTTAACATCAGTCACATGCCGCTGTGAAGGAAATGGAGCCTTTGGAATTCACGACAAGGAAACCAGCCTCCCATTCTGTGTGAGCCCACTGACGGGTCAAAGTGCAACGCCGCTTCTTGTCTTCTTGTCAGAAATAAGTCAAAAGCATCAGCTTTGACATGGAAATTTGTTTGTTTCCAAACATTTTAAACAAATCTACTGAGATGTTGCAGTTTTGACTAAGTAGCATTTGCAGGCAAGATACCTGAGTTGACAGATGATAACATAACTGGGAAAATGTAGGATTTATTACTTAAGAGCAGGAAGGAAGAGGTGTACAGCAATTAACTGCACATAATATGTGATATGTCATGAGATAATTGTGGAGAACTGACAGAAAGCTTATTCTTTCTAACCCTATGAGCATTAACAGCTCTAAACTCCCCAATGCAGAGCAGCAATATTTAATGTGGTGAAAAAACTTTTTTTCTTTTGGTAACATCTGTTACTGCAGTACTCTACTATATAGCATTTCATAAGCCCTAATCCCACACCTGCATCCACCTGTAGAAGTCTACACGGGAGGGGGTGTTGTAATGATCCCGCCCCGCTCCCTCCTGTGCTAAGCTTGGGGTTTCCTTGTGAGGAGCGCACGGGTCAGAGGGTAGACACCAAACATCGACTTGTACAGGTCGTAATAATCTATTCCACGAGTTGTCTGACTGAACTTGAGCTATATTATCAATATAAGCAATCAAATCAATACGCAGCAGGATTGTCTCATCTCTCAGCCGTAATGACAACAGCCTCGACAACACATTATTTTTGTTATGCAATTGGGAATAATAGGAAAAAAATCACAATTCAAAACTGTAGTACATACAAATCAATAATAAATAAAATTATATTTGAGGTCAAGGGGTTAATATATGTTAATATGTCCACATGTTTAGGCCTATACTATGATGCAGATAAATAATAACCAGACAAATATCATAACAGCTGCAGAATTGCCTATGAAAACATGTATTGATTCTGTGCTAGTGGGAACACCTCATCACGTGTGCCTTCCACTCATGATCCACATGGTCCCCACCCCTGGCTTTCAGATGTAAATAAGACAAATGACTCGTGCTCCAAAACTAGTCTTCCAGAGGCATAAATAGCACCAAGATGCAGGTGTTCTGGACCTCAACCCATCACAGAGATTATAGAATCAACACAGAATTAAACCATGCAGAAATGGAAGCAAGTCAAGTATATAATCAAAATGCATGCTGGTCTGTTAAGCAGGGTAAAATGGTACTTACTATGTCAAAGTGTAACCACAAATAAACAATGTTAAAAAAGTGATTTAAGTTTCTAGTGTTCAGTAAATCCCTTTTGGGTTTGTCCATTAATCTTCAGCAGTTTATCCAGGTCCAAAAGTTTAAGTGAAGATCCCAGTCCCAGGTACAGTCGTCCATCCAGTCTGTTGGGAAAAAACACTCCTACTCACCCTCTGTGGTTTTCTTTAAATAAGGCTCTTAATCACATCTTTTTTGCCTATCACATATCTCCCACCACATTTTTCTTAGAAACCATTCATGGTCTGTCCCCTCCCACAATAACATAATCTGTTGTTGTAAAGGACAACACATATAACTTACATGTGAGGACAGAATACATTTCATCACTACAGCTTTAGTACTCTATACATGTTGTATTCACAAGAAGAGGTGTGATCGACACTTAAATATAATAATTCCACATTAATATACTACTTAAAATATCTTTGAGACCTAATAGGTACATGCCAGAGAGGAGGAGCAAACCATAAAAATGGGGAAATTGAAATTCTAGGAAAGCCGTTGCTTCTTAGGAAACAGGCTGTGCTCCAACACAAACATTTAAAGGCCCCATAAAATTGGGACCTCAGAACTTCTGGTTCCTGGAAATCAGCTATACAGTGGTGATCTCACTCTGCATTGGTAGACGTAACTACAAACGCCAGCCAATGAAGCATCACACTTTTTTTTTTAATCTTGCACTTCTGTTCCTCTCATCAAATCAAACTGCCACTTTGGAATGATCCTTCGCTGTTTATGATCTGACCCAACATTCTGTTTTAACAGCAAAAACATTGCAGAAGGTAAAAATATAAGGTTATTAAGTCTCTGAAAAGGAAGTTGTGGTTTTATGTCACAAAGTAGGTGAATGAAGAGAAAGGGAGAAGAAGGAGAAAGCATGTGTCGGCCCTCCAACAAACAATGAACTCATGAGCTCAAGCAATCGAAGCAAAATGAACAATAACCCTATACCCCAACCCTTTCATGTGGTGGAGGTGCCCCCTTTCTCATCTTTTCCCCTGTCCCTTTGAAAGTCTCCACTGTGCAGTAATTCCTTAATTTCACTGGAGGGAACGCTTTGCTCCTGCGTGGAGAACAGAACGGAAGCTTAATACTGGCATACTCCGTCAAAGGAAGGGCAAAAAGTTGCAGGGTCAAAGCCAAAAAGCTATTCAGTCTTTCTCAGTCTGTCCCCACTGGCCGACTGCCACAAGCTGCCCAACTGACCTACAGGGGAGTGCTGAAGAAAGCGCGAGTCAGAGAAATCTCCTGTATGCGCTGTTTCTGGGCTGCTGGTGAGAAACTCTCTGCAATCTGGCAACCTGCCAGTGAATGCTTCACCTGTTGAAAACATGAGCGAGAGAAGGTATTCATCAATCAGCATCAACAGCTGGGCTACAAGAAGCAAACACAGGATGGTTGGAAGGATAGCTGAGGACACAGGGCCAAAATGTGATGAACATGTTTTTGGTCTCTTCTCAACTTAAATTGTCACCAGTTTAAATACCATATTCAGTTATAATCAGTCTGGGCTCTGAGATTTTGGTAAGTATATGTTGGTTGAGGAGAATTGTCAGTTACAGTTTATGCTGAGCAAGCCCAGATCAGTAAGTCTGACCATAAGAATTATCACATTTAATGATAAAAAATTCACACGTTTCAACATTTGTGTCTTTAAAACTGAAAATACAGACCTGTTGTATATTATAGAACTATACTCATGTGTTTACATGGACATTGATTTAATCAACCTATGACATCAGATATTATTAACGACTCAGACTTAGCAAAGTCTAATCTTTGCATGTGTATTTAAAGGCCTGTCAGTCAATTTGGACGTGATAGCAGGTCCTATGTTTTTTTATGTAATTTTTTTATGGTGTGACATTTTGTTTGCATTTGAATTACAGATGATGTGTTTAATTTTCCAGTCAACTTGTCACCAACTGTTGATGTGTGTGCTTAACACACTTAAAGTCTGGTCCCTTTTTTTCTCTCTTGCACAGCTTTTGCCTTTAGGTCACCTGTCCTTGGTTTTCTATGGTCTACCGTGTCTGGTTTTCCTCTTTGTTAATGCGTCTTGCATCATTTGATTAGCATGTAGCTTTGATAGCATCCACCACGTTTGACACATTACTGATCACAATTTTGCTTCTTATTTTGTTGAATTGTGTTGGCATTGAGATACATAAAGGTGGAAACATGTTGGCCAATAATGAATAAATTTGATGATTTGGCTTAAGTTCTTCAGGAAGGCTTGGTGCACTTATTTCTTATCAGATAAATCCAAGACTGGATTACTAAGTGGGCAAACCCCAGGGGTCTCAGGAGAAGAGGCCCAACAGCAAATTGTTGCCCTGGGGCCCCCGGAAAGGTTAATCTAGCCATGGAGGAATCTGTATATTTTCATGTGGAAGTATTTTGTAAAACACACTCACAAGTATCTCAATTCCAATATACTCTGCTATAATTTGATTTGGTGAAACATATTTTATAATGTAATATGATATTGGCTGATAACTGGCTGATACTTGTATGCAAGTGTAGAAACTGTTCATAACCATAATTCAAGGGTTTTGTAAAACTAAATGTTTAGGGGTGATTGCATAGAGAAGGAAACATGTAATCTATACAATCAAAAACAAATATATATAACAAAAAAGCACATAGGGTAACAACTCTTAACAACAAGTGTTTTATTTCCTTAAAAAAGTGAGAGACATATCAAGAGTGTACACACAAAACATTATCCATCAGAAATAAAATGTAATATAGGCACACACAGTATACAAAAAATGGCTCATCATAGAATACTGATATGGAAGAAAAAACAAATTCAAACCACTTCTCTGTCAAGATTCTCACAACATCGACTTGTATGCTTAAAGAGTTTGGAGAAAAATTGTGTGTGGCATCAAACAAAGGAGTGAATTAGAAAGTTCCACATAAACACTGACATCCTACACTAAATTCAAGAGCTTTTTTACAGGAATATAGACATGTACAATGAAACTAAGTGGCTGTAACTTTATGGGACTATTTTGATGTCATTTCCACAGTTGTAGCGTCGTTGCCTCCGTTAACATCGTAGTCACCCACTGGGCCGCTGACCAGGACCTTCATGCGCTCGGGGAAGTCGTCAAATTTGGGGGACAGCAGGAAATCATACATGAGAGCTGCTGCTACTCCACCGCACATTGGCCCCACCCAGTACACCTGCAATGGATAACTCAGATCAATCTCTGTATCGGCATCATTTACCACCCACAATGTGTAAACCAGCGTTATCACAGAAGGAGATAAAAGGACTAACACAAAGATTCCAGTGAAGTTCAAAAGGTTTACTTTTGTCAATATGTCATTGTAAAACAATAGGAAGGCTATAACTGATTAACTTGTGAAAGTGGACTCACGGATAATGAAGTTGTCTGTCTGTTATGGAGTTATTGAATTATTTAAGCTTGACATGTAATATGCATGCGGAAAAATGTGAGGAGCGCTCAAAGAACTTGTGTGCTTCCCTCTCTGACTTACCCAGTGGTTCGTGAAATCGTTCAGGATCAAAGCCGGACCAAAGGAGCGAGCGGGATTGATGCCACAGCCTGTGTAGCTGATCTGTAATCACCAACAAAGAGACAACATCAGAGGATATCTTCAGCTACATGGTCTGATGGTGTAATGTAGTCTGGCAGGGGTGAGAGGTATTAGCCAAAACAATAAAAATGCATGAAATCATTTCACTCCAAGAGCACTATCATGTGTGTTGCTTGTTTACACAGCTCAGGTGTGCTTAATCCTAGATAAACATTACGCTGCTGTCGGTAGTTTTGTAACTCACAGCTGCCAGATGTCCCAGGCAGACTGAGAGGCCAATGGCCAAGGGTGCTGAGCCAGTGACATCACGCCGCCTTTTATCAGTGACTGCAATGACACAGAGCACCAGCTGGAAGGTTGCCAGGAGCTCTATGCCCACGCCTTGGCTGGGAGTGACACCGTTGAGCTGCAAGAGTCAGGGAGGAATCCAAAACAACAACAGTTTGTCAGTCTGTGTCGGTTAGATGGAAAGTTTCCCATCACGACCACTTCCCATTTAGCAGCAGCTGGCATCGCCCTGGAAGTCTGACAGCAATTTGGCAGAGACTCCAAAATGCCACACTGCTTATTGATTTTTCATTTGTGGAAAACCTGATCATTGTTATTCAGTGTAATTTAGCTGTGGTACACTGTGTGTGGGGCAGATTCTCCACAGTGAGCAGATATCATGTCTTA
Organism: Nannoperca australis; assembly: GCA_036023655.1. Classification (NCBI taxonomy): domain Eukaryota; kingdom Metazoa; phylum Chordata; class Actinopteri; order Centrarchiformes; family Percichthyidae; genus Nannoperca; species Nannoperca australis. The sequence goes on along the minus strand of JAVQJD010096243.1, from coordinate 40,164 downwards.
GCACTCACAGGCTTTTAGGTAAGAAGACAGCTTACCTAAAAACGTGTTCAAATTACAGATAATTAAAGAAAAGTGTAGCTTTTTAGCATTTTAGTATGCAAAACCCCAAATTGACCAAAACAGCTGAAGAGAAATAAAGTCATAGAGTTGACATTGCATTTTTCAGCTGTTTGCAGTGTGGTTAATCATGTGTCATCACTATTCAATAATAAGCAATGATGGAATGTTCAAAGAACAATACAATCAGTGCCAAATTAAGTGCCTATATCCTCACAAAAGTCTCAGTTTTCACTGGGAGGTCAAATTTAAAGGCACTTTAAATCCATACATTATATTGCAGTGCAACACTTGTTTTAGAGCTCCCAGTGTTAAATCACATATTATCACACAATTCTGCCAACAACATAAATATGAAATGTTTTACTCACAGAGTTGAGCCCCAGTGCATCAGTGGTACTTGGACGTGCTCCATACACAATGCCACTGGCCAGGGCTGAACCCAGCATCTGGGCCACAATGTACATCACCGCCTTGAACACGCTGATCTGGCAGCTGGCAAGCATCCCGAGGGTAACTGCAGGATTCAGGTGGGCTCCGCTGATGTGGCCTAAACTCTGGGCCAGCGTGGCAATAGCCAGTCCGAAGGCCAGTGACACCTTCACCTCCTGGTCTGGGTTGCTGTTGTTCTGGTTCCCAATAGCTGTGGAGATGCTGAGGTAAATGAAAAGGGTCATGCCCACCAGTTCTGCCAGAACGGCCCTCCAGAAGTCCTTGCTCTTGAACTCTCTCATGTTGGTGGCAGTGTGGCTGTCCGGCTGTGGGTTTGAGCTCTGTAAAGTATGTGTACTCACAAACAACAGCATCAGGCTGCATATATAAGGCCTGGGCTGATAATGGTCAGTGGGCGGGCTTTAAAAAACTGAAAGAGAGGGCCACACTGAATTAATGAATCCAAAAGACTGGTCTCCTACTTCCCTCTCTTTGCTCCCTCACCCTCCCTCCTCCTCTCTCTGTCCTCCGGCCCCTCTCCCCGTACCTCCCTGTGCACCACTTTCTGGTCTTTGGACTTTTGTGAGTAATAGAACTAAGTCCTGAAATAGCTGTATCCAAAGGTACTTTCTACACATACAAGCATTTACAGTTTTACTGCAGCATGTCTGATTGTTTTCAGTCAGAACATATTTTCTCTTTAAATCCAGAAGAATTTTGAACATTTTGAACTTAGTTTGTCCTATTTATGTTTACGCTTCAGCTGCAAAAATAAGTTCAACATTGCATAATTGTGTCTTGTGCTCCTGTAGACTTAATCACACCATAGATGACTGACAGCACATAAAGGAGTCAGACAACTCCCAAATAGTCACCTCATGTCTCACCCTTCCTGCCACAGACAAGGTTTTCAAGCTTTTACAAGACCACCCAAATTACTTCTCACATGCCAGCTCCGAGACACACTCTGAGACAAAGAAACTTAATAAAACTAAAACTAGAGAGGATATAAAACACAATGAATGAATTGTCAGTGTTACAAACATGTGAAAAACAAGCCTGTTTTGCTTAAATCTGAGTAAACTGGGACACGTTTTAGCAACCTGAACAAATTATAATATGTGGCATGTGGAGAGAAAATTCAATTTTAGAAATTGGACACATTTCTTGTAGATGGAGCAAAACTAATTAACTGGAGGGATGTTTGCTAAATAATTATGAGATGTATTGTGGAGCAAAAGAGTTGAAGCAGGGAAAAATATCAACTTAGAGAAAGAAACTGCCTGTTGCACCTGGCCCCCAACTCGAGGGAGTGTGACGGCAGATAGCAGCCAGGCCACTGCAAAATATGTCATGGAATTTACTCTGCTGTGTGAGCTGGTTCTTGGGTTAACACTTTTCCCCCCTTTTTTTCTAGGGACATTATGTAAATGATTCAAATGAAACATATTTAACAATATAAGGAAGCTGACTCAGCCTGTAGGATTTACGGCACATGTAATAGTTGTGACTAATTCTGCCATTGCAGCACAGTAACAATTTTTAAGCAGCATCAAAGGCAGATGAGGGAAAATGTTGTGTCCTCAAACAAATGTATGAACTTTTTATGTGTCAGCTTGTACTCTTAGCAGCTCAATGGGCTCATATTTGGCAAGTTCCTCATGGTGAGAGTGACATGAACAGTGGCAGAGCCAGTTGCAAAACCATTGCTTAGGAGTATCTTGTTTCTGTTTCTTTGAATCTTCATAGGTTTTTAGCTGAGCTGTTTCAAACATTACTATTCCTTTGTAATGTATAAACTGATGACTGTCAGTTACTTCAGCCTGCTCAATAACTGAACACAAGCTAACATTCAGTATATGGCTGCATAAGTATAGATAAGAACATTCAGCATAAGAGCAGAAATGTTACTTTTGTACGTTAGGATAAGGACACTCTGTGTTTAAGAGCAAAAGGGCAACCGATTGTACGCATAAAAACACCTGTTTTCACTTTCATATGATCATCTTATCGTATTTAATTCATCAATGTTTTGACCAGGACATATGAAGCTATTTTGGGAGCAAAACAACTGAGCACCTGTGACATGTGTAACAGTAAATTTGACGTCACAGAGAAGAAATGCTTTACAAAGTAACAAACACATTTTTTTCTCTCCTACAAACACAATACAGCAGTTACACCTTCTCACATTCTTCATTGTAGGTGCTCAAATCCTATGCTGTGAATCACAAATTAAGAAAATAATTTGCTCATATTTTTGCTACAGTTGCTGCAGTCGATATTGTGAAAAACACATTCACACACGTGCGTAAACCTGTAGAATATTTTCTAACAAATATATATATATTGTTTTTTTTCATGGATATATTTCTTTCACAAACACAAATCAACAGCTACAACTGCTTGAATCTGCTGTACAAGTCTAAAATGCCCTTTTTTTCGCTCACAAATAACAAGTTTTTGCACCACATATCTCAGTAAATGTGGACCAAAAGTGATTTGTGAACATGCAGCATAATACATTGTAGTGCCAGGGGTCACCAGAAGGTGGCAGTAATGCAACTTTGTGGATGCTAACTGTCTGACATGGCACCAAAACAAGAAAAAAATAATAACTCCAGCCTCTTCGTTTCCTTCTTCCCGACTCAGCAGAGGATGTTTAATGTATGTTTTTAGATATCACTCACCATTACACTTTAGTTTATATTTTAAATAAGCGTGCTGGTCAGGTATGTTGCTTTCTTAGTTATGTTCGCTCCTCTTGCTTCTCGAAAGGTAAGCTAGCTAAGGCTAACACTTTTACATTAGCTTGCTACCCAATCGTCTCTCGCTAGTTGCGAAAGATAAACCCTAAGATATCAGTACGCGCCAGCAATGAAGGAGTTACAATTAAACAATATCAAAATTGTTTTATAGCAGATACAACGATTAAATTGTGCTTATGCTGGAGTGGTGGAAGTTTGGCGGTCAGAGGTGTGCTCCATACAGTGTACTGTAAAACCTGACAGCACTTACACTCAATCAAACCAGCTCCTCTCAATACCTTATAAAGCAATGTGCTCCAGTGTGCTGCCAGGGTGAGCTGACAGCTCGGCAGCAGAGAGAAGGCCTTACAAGTAATGGGCTACTAACATTAAAAAGAGCAAACTTGATGGCTGAAATAAATTATTTATTAATTGTCATTAGTCACATTTCATTAGTCATATCTGATAAACATTTAATGTGCATGTGTGTACGTCCCCTATTACGGTCACCTTTTCAAATATGACATGTTGGCAACACTCAGCAAGTCATGACAACAATGTCAGAGAAGGAGGATCAGATTTCAGATGGAAAATGTCAAAAATATATCTAGGGTGGACCTATAATGTAGTATGTATTGTATAAGCCAGTTTATGCCCACTTTTTATATTATTTCTGGGGGCAGGGGCATGGGGGTAACACATCTGTGAAAGCACCAAGCTCTAAGATTCATCAGTTTTGTCATTAACAACGCTATGGAGACTTCATTTGAATTTCCAGCTGATTAAACATGTGGCAACCAAGATGATCTCTCTGGATAATTGAAATGCATGGACACCAAGACAACCCAGATGCTCCCAAAGGTATGCAAAAATACAAACCGTGTTTCCTGTGAGGAAATGTTCAATGTTCTGCTCTCAAAAAATGATATTATTATATTATATTATTTCAAAAAAGTATATATGCCTTCATGTAGAGAAGTGTGAGTCAGCTAAATCTTAAAAAAACATTTTAAAGTACCTGATTGTTGTATTCCCTGTGTCCATTATATTTAACACCGTTCTAATCCATTAGCTTTTATTTAACATGACCTCAATCTGAAGTCAACTGCAACCAAAAAGCACAAAAAAAATAAAAAAAGTGATTCAACAGAAGCTCTCACACAAACATTATGAACTTTACTGTCATTTGTTATGCCTATCATCTTGCTTTTGTGGCCCTCCATCCTCATACGGAAGATGAACATCGACTACCATCAGGTTTGGCTTGTTTTGACATTACAGTGCAAAATAGTTACAGTAAGTGATTCCACAACTCTTTCACAGTTTACAGTACGATATACTTCTTTGTATCTTATCAGGCTCTCAGACCACTCCATCTTTGCCTCTGCTTATATCTTCTCCAAAACATACATTTTCTGCGCTTGTGGGGGGATGTCACAAAACAGTGAGGTGCTGTAATCGAGGAATGTGGAGAATGCTTAAAAGAACGCACGTATGAGTGAAGCTGTGTGTGAGTGATTTATGTACGAGTGGAAATGAATGTTCTGAAAACCTTTAAAATGTCCATATAATGGAACTGACTGCTAAAACAGCAGAAAGTAAAATGTCAAGGGCAGGTCAAGGTCATGATGGGCTTGATTATCACATGAGTTTGTTTAGAATTCAGTTTCAAAGTTGACACATACCACAAACACAGATTGGCGCTCAGTACACCATAATAATCCAAACGTGCATGCAGATTGTACACACGGCAAAACAAACTGCAATAAAAGTCTGTAGATTGACCAAAAAAGTTACTTGTGGGAAAACCATACTCCCCCCCCCCCCCAGAAAAGTGAGGTGTATTCAAGTGGAACTGTTTCTTATTCAACAGGAAAATTGTTGTAGAAATAGTGCCGTTTTCCATCATTTTGCTGTTCGCTTTAATACAACCAAATCTGAATCTGCAGCCAGCTAATAGCAGCTGAAATTTACGGTTGGGTTGGGTGCACCAGTTCATTTCCAATTGCTTACTTATCTGCATTATTACAATATTATTATACTTGCAAGAAAGGAAAGTTATTTTTTGAAAATGTGCTAAAAATGCTATAAAAAAGAACAGAGAAAATGGGTAAATTCCCTTCTCCCTTGTGACTAAAAGCAGTACATGATGGATGAATTGTTTACATATTGGATCTGCTTAAAGCCATTTTTCATGGTTGTAATTGTCAGACCGCAATGAATAACAAAACCAATTCAGTAAAAGCTTGACAGGAAAGCGTCAGCGTGGTTTGGCCCACTTTCTCACTTTCAGATGTCAGTCTCCCTTTCTTGCCACACTGTTTCTCCTAAAGCGATTTTAAAGTGGTACAATAGACTACGATGCATTGGAAATATAAATAGGCCTAATGGGAACGCGAAGGGAAAGATGGAATCAAACCATGCACATGCTCCAAGTGTTTGTTGGGAATACTGTGGGTCGGTGGTTGGACAAACAGACTGATGAGTTAAGGTTGAGGAGCATGGACAGCACAGAAGTCCAGTGACCCGTGAAACCGCCTATGACAGTTAGGAATTCATTTTACTAATTGCTCAAATTTATCTAATTACAGTTTGGTCAGCAGGTATTTTGTGTCCAAAGGGAGAAAAAATCTTCATAGTAAAACAAATATGACACATTAGCATCATTGCTTGCATAATTTCCCCTGAAAAAAAATCCCATTAATCTTTTTGTTGAAGCTACAATACAAACAAAAAGGTTGATAAATGTGACCAGATGTTTTGATTGTCGGGATAAAGAAAGGTCATTCTTCACAATGACCTCACACTGACAAGGAGAGGAATTCAGCTGCAAGCGTGTGAAACAGGACAGAGACAAAAGAGACAAAATGCCGGTGCTCATGTGTTTGACTGTCATGACGTGTTGCCCAGAAAACACCTACACACTCTCACTTCCCTGCACACACTCTGAATTCATCACCGGTGAACAGCTTCCTTCAAAGGCTTCTATTCAACCCCAGGAGACAGTAGCATTAACTGGCAAATCACAATCATGAGACTGCTGCTACTTAGTGAGTTTGGGTCAGTGCGCTGGTGATCCGCACGTTATGTAACTAACATGAACAACCTCAAAATAAAGAGGGCTGGCCCAAATTAGCTTATTCACTCCTTACTGTTGTTATTGTTGTTGTATTGTTAGGGTTCTTCAGAAAATGGTTTCTTGCAGGTTCTCAGGCATGTTGCATTCACGGGCTATATTTAAGATCTTAAGTTAGTTTACTTCATGATTGATGGTGTTTCCTCAACAACACCAATGTGGCAAAATAGCCTTACGTCAAGATATTGTTAGAGAAGCCAGGTCAGTTATGACATCTCAAGAACTTCCTGCTGCCTCTGCGTCATTTTTATTTGTTGATAAAATATCCACGGTGTAATGTTTGGTGTGGCTGCTCAGAATAGGAAGCATGAGCAGGTCCAATGTCGCTGTAATGGTTTTTGGCTTATCTGACTTCCACAGTGGGAATGTAATTAGCGAGCTATAAGGTGAAACTGTTTATTTTCTCAACAATCATCAAAGGATATCCTCTTATTCTGCATGTGTCTCATGCAGAGAACAGCAGTGAATTTGTAGGCCCTTCCACAACACATCTGCTTTTGATCTGTTGATTTTGAATTTGATTTTTGTGTGACAGCTGTGTGAATAAATGCATGTACTAGGACACATTCTAACACACGGGTTGTGTTTCCATCAACTTTATCTCTGTATAGAAAAGGTGTCTAAACCTCTTCAGTGCAAATGATTTTGCTCCCACCCTCAGATTGTTTTACAATAATTGCAACAGCATGTCTTATCTGTGGTGGGGTCATATAACTTTAAACATAAACTGATTAGTCTTTGAAGGGATTTTGTACTTGCTGGAGGAAATACAGCCTCTTCTGGTCTGGTCTTTAAATGAAATGAACAAACTGTGGTGAATTGGGGAAAAAAACAATTTATCACAGTTGTAACCAACCCTTTTTGTTTGGTCACAAGTTTCTTTGAGATTGGGTGCATCGAACCAGCCTCTGCAATTTGGTCCTGGGCAGAGGCTGCTTACATATGTCTATCTCCGAAGAGATTTAAATTTTCACTCCATGTGTTCTCTTGAAACTGGCTCACAAACACATAGGGGGGCTTTTATTAGTAGGATCAGTTCCCCTCAATTGTTACGTGTGGCTCCTGGTTCTTTGCCTATTTATTACCATTGTAACGCCCCTAGCATGTATCACCCACCTCCAAAATCCTATACAAAAACGTTTTTGAAAGGCTCAGTCAGGGGTCCGTGATGCCATGACAACAGCTCCAACATTATAGACTCTTTCCCGCTTTGGAGACCATATCATGTTGTACACATCTCTGTGGCAAGATCACCAAGGAGACCTTGCTGAATAACCGCATTAGGATTTTGGAACAGACGAACAGCTCAGTGGCTCATCGCTGCACACGGATCGCTTTGAACAGGAAATCTGCAATGAGAAATGGATCACTAGATTTGTAAAAGCGTAAAATGGACCGAAAATTGATGTGTTTAAATAAACAAATGAATTGATGAATTGACAATATGTGCTCTCAATTATGGACAAAATACAGGATTATTTTATGATGACTTCACACCTTGTGGAAAAATGACAGAAACTCTCCTGTTAAAACCGCATATGCATAATGATACAGAATAAGCCCATCGCTCCCTCACAAGGCCAATTGAATTTGATGCATTTGTGTTTATTTACAGTCCTTGTTGGGTAATATAAAACGCAAACACAAATTACTCAGGAAAAGAAGAAATAGTTTTCATTGGTTTTGTAAAGGTACTGCATATCTGTCCGTACAGTGCAAAGATCACACTCAAATACTCTTACACATAGATAAGTATCTTAGGTTTAATTTAAAATCAATATGAACTACGTTTTTGGCCACCTGCGGGCAGCAGAACAAGCTGTAAGCATTAACATTGACATTTTAAATCAACAGAACCTACGTTAAAAAGCAGTAGATGCAGTGATGTTATATATATGTTAACATATAAAACACTGATTAGTGCAGCTTTAAATTATTTTTAATGATTTAAAACAAAAATATACATCCCTCCTAAAACAAACAATATTTTATCAGGTGCTAAGCTGCTTTTATTGGAAGACTAATGCTGGTGTCTATCATCTGGTGAGGTTTGCTTGCAATGAAATAGTGGTATTAAGTTAATCTTTCTATTCCAAACAGAGCAGCACTTAAAGTGATTTATGATGACCTGACAAAACTTCAAGATGGTTGGCAAGTTCATTGGCCAAGACGTTGTTCACTGGGAGGCAAAATATGCACTGATCCTTTTAAATAAATACTGGAAAGGCCTCCCTCTAGTCAGAGTAGAATTCTTCATATAGCATGCAGTTAATCTTAGTAGTGGTATATAATATATTATTACAACATGAATTCAATCAAACCATTTCAGCAACTCAAGTGCTTGGAATAAAAACACAGGAGTAACTGGTGGTACCACTGTCTCGGTGGAGTTATTTCATACTATTCAGGCAGAACTAATCAAATAATCATCTTTTACACATCATCCTGGATTTTACAGACATACCCCACTGAGATAAAACTTGTTGATGTAACAATTTAATATCCAGGTTGGGCGCTTCACTTATAAAAACTAAATGGAAAAAGCAATAACACTGCAGGACTAATACGAGGAAAATACAAAATTAAGCAAATGGTGCTTCAGCTATAAAGATATTCACGAGTGTAATCTAAAGTAAGTTTTCTTGGTTGTAAAAAAGGTAACACTCAATAACATGTCACTGCATTACATTTTTTTTCTCCAAATTAGCAACAAAAGGGCATTGTCATCCTAACTGGAAGATACCAACGGCACATATTTTTTTAAGAATCAACATGATGAACTCTTTCTCAGTCCCCGTGGAGACAATTAAGTGGGCCAAATCAAATCAAATCAAATCAAATTATGTCAATCAAATCAAATCAAATTGCAGATTCACTCACATTAATCCAGAAGAATATTATATATTACTTTCCCCCGATAACAGCTGAAACCTAATGCATCTTGATAAACATTTCACCAAATGCATATGCCTATGGAATAAATCAAGACTTGTGCTAAACAAAGAGGCCCGTGATGTTGTAACAGATCAGATACCAGAAGCGTCTCTGGCCACAATGCTCTGTGCTTAACATTGTTAGTATCATCCACTTTTTGGCAAGATTTTCTCGCTGTTGATGAATGTTGATTCATACATCCAGCCACAATATAAGCTTAGATTAAGCTGAGAGAGGAATCTACTGGTGCTTTTGTGATAACAGCACTGATGACATAATATTTTTTTGTTTGTCCCCTCCCACATGGAGGTCAAAGTCTTGTGTTAGCAGCAGAGCAATGTTCTTTGGAAGTGTTAGGTACTCAACATGAGGGTGGATGCTTTCTGTCATCGGAGGTTGACCCTCTGGCCTTTGTGGTGAGCACTCTTACTAAACCTCTTGCTGCTCACAGAGGCTCGGCCAGATAACTGAAATGACTTGTAGGAAATGTCTTTAAAAGTTGTTATGAGTAAACACATTATATATTGTGTGTCCTAACTACAGGTTTATTAAAGAAAATTGATATAATAGAACACATTTGTATGATCACAACTGACAGGCCCTTGCCATGTGAAGAGACACATTCAAGCCCTTGTTTGAATAAAGAGAGGTCATTAAAGTGCGGTACATCTGTTCAGTGTCGTGTGTGGATGCATAAGAGAGTAGGTGTGGGAGTGTGTAAGGGGGTGTAAGGACATCTCTTTTCATACTGAGAAGGGTAACAATGAAACACCATTAGACTATGTCCTAAGAGACACTCAGTTGAGGGTCAGGAATAATGACAATTAAACTGACTTCCTTATTATACATTATGCTTCATTATACTATACATATAGACATTGTCTTCACATAGTCAAGGAGCACAAATTACTCTGTGTACATTCAGTACTTCAGACCAAGATTTCATCGGAGAACAGTTGGAGCACAATGGGTGCAAATATGGTCAGCAGTAATTTAGGATTTGTCCTCAAATATTTCTAATTTCACAGAGTGTCTGGAGCTCAGTCTGGAGTCCCACCCAACACAGAAGGTCCATAAATCTTCCCTACTTGTGGTTCCCATGTTGAAAACAAAATGTAATGTCTGATGAAACTAATATTGAGTAAAAGCAACAAAACATTTAGGTGTTCCCCCACTCCCCTGTCCTAATCGCTTCATCTAAGAGGAGGGAGTACAGTCAAAAGTCCTGTGGCTTTATTAGTTTGTTAATTATGATTCAATTTGACAGTTTTTAATATCAAAAATTGAACATTCCATCACTTCCACTGTACAGATTTAACACATCAGATTTAATGATACTAGGAAAAATGGACAAGCAATTTGCAGAATTTTTGTCGACAAGTTAACATAGCAAATGATTCATTATTGGTTGAAACACAGAATCATTTATTTATCAGCTATAAAAATGACAAGATCTTATTTCACCATATGATTATAAGCTCAGCAAAGTCAATAAAGCTGTTAGTTGAACCCAAACCCAGATGTTTCCCCAACCCTAAACAAATGTCTTATGAAACCTGAGTGCCCTGAGATAACTTTGTTATGATATGGCGCTATATAAATAAAATAGAATTGAATTGAGTTGAATTAAGCATGGCGTTGTCGCATCATTAAACAGATTCGTTTTTCAGTGACTTGTGATTTGTAACAGTTTTGGAAGATACAGACATGTCATCCTGCTGATGGGGGCGCACTTTGGAAGACTTGTTGGACATTCAAATATTGCAAAATGATGATGATGGTGATGGCAAGAAATCTAAGCTGAAAACATCATCACTCCCTCACTCCATTGACCACTCAAAGCTATTGACTCAACATATGTGGTCCTGCATGGGTAATGTTTTCCATCTCCTTCCAGGTGGCGTACATTGCTCTTCTGATGTCAGTGGCTGGTATTCCTTAGTATCCTTCTTCTAACCTCAACTTATTTGGATTCTATTGATTCGTCCTCTGCTACAGATCAGTATGTCTATTATTACATCATTCTAATGTAATAATAGGAGAATCATTCTAATGGTGTCAGGCTGATGAATATGTACAATTGTATTTTCTTAAACACTGGTATTCTCCAAGTCTCAGCCCTGCATGTTAGGACTGTTTATGCAGCTTGAGCATGAACTTCAGAAGGTTGCTTCTGACTTTATGTGTGAACAAAAGGGTGAGGTGGAGATTCTTCTCTACAATGGACTGTATAATAGGTCTGCCTTGATTTTTTAAAATTTTCAAACTCTGGACAACACATGTTTACCCTCTCTGCACCAGTCTCTTGATTTGTTGTCTCACACTTTACTCAGATAAATACATGTCTTCACTTCTACCAGGGGTAATGTCTATAACATGATTGGTGGTATTGATTTACAGTTTATCTGAATCTGTCTGTGAAAGTGAAAGTGCAGCCAAGTCATCATCATTAACATCTAAATCCAGGTTCACAAGGTTGTCTGGATTTCTTTTATCTATGCTTGTGGATACAGTCTTCATGACCAAATCAGTGGTGAAATGGGGACAGCAGGAAACCCCAAAATTCTTGCCAGATGACAGTCTTAAGTGTTTTTGGAGAGTAAAAAACGGACATTTAAAGGGTTGACAATGGCTTAACACGCCATCTACTGGTTTAAATCAGCCCTGAATCTGCGAGACCAGTGATGACATAGAGTCAATAACATCTATGTCATGAAATTTATGCATATAAAAAAGACCCTAATCAGTGGCTACGGTCACCTTTCGCTGATATCTTGATAAGATATCTTGTCATCCCCTCCTCTGGTGTCTATTCGTTCTCCCCTATGTTATCTGGGCCAGACCAGATGGCCACAGTCAAGCCAACACAGACTGATAACTGTAAAGCTGTACAGAGACCCTTTGGTGGGGCGACATGGTCAAGAATAATGGATAATGCAATCTAAACTAAGATGAGAAAACATCTTTGCTATGCTCCGCCAAATGAGTGTGGAAGCTCTACAGTACAAGTCAAGCATCCTTGGACAAGCTCAGTGACAGACACATAAATCTATATTGATGATTTGTCAATAGGAAGAACGAGAACAAGGACTGACTTAAACGTCTGAGCACTGAACAACTTGATCATTGAAGGAAGCATTTTGTCAGGTTTCCTCAGTCAGTCCACAGAGAACCAGATTCAGTACTTCTTCATGTTTAAAAAGTTTGCGTGTGTGCAAGTATAGAAAGGGATAGATGCTAAAAGAGACCACTGTGTTCTAGTTGCAAGAAACTGTAAGAGAACTTTATGAGGCAATAGAAAAAGCAGAAGTTTAATGTATAGTTCCTGAAAGACCCAGAGACTCAGCCTCATGTTCTACATTATGTGACGAGGAGAACCACCTTGATGCCCTCTTTGGCAGGATGTAGCAGGCTTCACCTATCAACAAGTACTGGGTACAAGGAAACAACAACATGAGGAATGGCTATCAGCAGAGACCACGCCAAAGATGGAGACGCGACAAAAGAGAAAGGAAGCACGTGAACAAACAGCCATGCAGGACCAGTGACAGCGTCAGCACAGGCAGAGTATATGCAAGTCTGTAGGGAGGCAAAATTCTGAGAAGAGAGGAGACGAAAGACACGTCACTGAGAGTTTGGTAGCTGAAGCAGAGGAAACCACAGTCAATGGAAACATGAAAGAGCTGTACAACATGGCCAGAGCGCTTGCAGGAAATCATTGCAGACCAAAGTGACAAAGGATAGATAAGGACAGATCCTTCAACTGATAGAGCTGCAACTAGGTACAGCATAATATATTGTTCTGAAATATTAATACCATCAACATGCCTCTGAATTACACAGCTTTTTATAATACATTTAGTGGCTTTTAAGTAAACCAGGCCATTGCACAAGTGACATGTTTTACATCCTCTTTGCATTTGTGTTTGTGTTTTTGAGGTGTGTGATGTAAAATGCAATTTTTGTATCTAAACACTGATCCCCTGTACTTAAAAGAAGAGGTTTTCTTCTTTGTGGAGATTTGAGGCAACCTGGATTCTCTGTAGTTACAGTGGGCTCCAACACGGTTGACAAGGTGCCATGGTGGCACTTTCAATTTATTGAGGCAAGCTTTGGGTCAGGGACATATCAAGTGTCTAATGCCTGAAGTTGCTTCCTATTATTATACCTTGTATCTTGCAGTCCCTCAAAAAAGCATTTATCTGATGAGCAGGGGAGCACCACACATTTCTCAAAACTGCTCCTGCAAGATAATCAGTTTTTCTGCTGGCAATCTGCATGTTTTGAAGCAAACTACAAAGCTTTTACTGTAATCGTTCAAGCCATCAGGGGGTGAGTGCTGAGATCCATAGTAGTTGGTGTTTTTCTTTGTAAATTGACCTTCTCTGTCAGTTAGGAGAGCACTCTTAAGGACTTCAGAGAACTCACAGGAAATTTCTCTTTGTATTTTGAATTAAAAGAAACCACGGGGCGCCGCTCTTACAGTGACCAGTAGCTGCTACTTATTGATCATTTCTTGCTATTTTTATTTTGTGTGTACTTATTTACTTGTTTCGATCTGTTTTCTTCTCTATGTGATAATAAAAAACTGAACCAAACTGAACAATGTGCGTCTTAAGATCTCAATACTTTCCCCCCTGTTTTACAATGATCAAATCCTTATTTTTTAATTAGTCTTTTACAGCATTATCAAGCATTTGTTTTCACGTGTTGCAATATCAACACAGTACATGGGGGCCCATAAATAAATGAATAAACATCTTATTGCTTTCTGGCTACAAGAGGAAGTTGGTACAATTTGTTACCCAGGCACTTTAAGGCTCTCTTACCATTGTTGGTCCGAGTACGGAGGTGGTTGGAGAGGACTTTACCCCCCTGGCTAAAAGACAATACAAGGAATTGGGATACAGATGTGCACAATCTGACAGATCTTTGTGGCAGCGAGAGATCAGATAACACAATAGAAAGTTACGTCAAAGGTTTACGATCGGTTTCTCTTGTTCCTATGATGGGAAAACAAAAGAAGTCAAATCTGGAAGTGGAAGGTGCTACTTAGCTGTGGGATTTGCAATTCAGGGGGAACAAGCTAAAATCAAGGCATTCTTCATATGGCATATGTATTACAGCAGTTTGTATCATACAAGATTTTTCATATAAAATGTTGAGGGTTCATTCATGCTTCATTTTGAAGGCATATGGATTAAAAAGCATCAGAATGAACCTTTTTTTAAAAAGGAAAAAAAGATGGAAAAGACCCCCCCAGAGCCTCGTTCTAGACAAATGGACTGAACATACAAAAGAATGCTATTTGTAGAAAGGACGAACTAGACGGAGACAGCCAGGATGCAGATTAAACTTAGCAGACTGTTGATGTTTAGACAGGGCTGCGGTTTCCCCTTTGGACTCACTAATGTGACTATACTCTCTGTCACACATAGCTCCTCGTAAATTACTGGGACAACCTTTCAGGCTGTGGTTTGCTAGTGATTTTCACTATTCACATATGCTGCTAATATTCAGGAACATTTCGGTCTTGCGCCTTTCCACGCATACCATGAAAATGCTGAAATAGATGGGGCAAGGGACAGTGCTGCAGATGGAAATGGCTGCCCATCATTAAACATAACAGAAGAAGAAGACAGGGCAAGGTCGGATGTACTTGCCAATTTTCTTGTAATGTATTTAATATGGAGTTATCAAATCACGCGCGAATCATTGGCAAGGCAACCGTAAGCAAGTCGCGGATTGAAATGTGTCATCAGCGGAGTCTTGTGACTGGTTCGCTAGCAACAATGAAAGCGTCTTTTGTCAGATGGACATAACCCTTTATGTGCTTGTCCCTGCAGGGTTACTGCTTTCAGTCACAACACAGCCATACTGGCATTTTCCCTCAAATGTTACTAGGTCTTGAGGTGGGAAATTAGCAGATGGCTATCCTGAATATCGATCCCTGCTCCCATTCACACATGACTCCATGCAGGAAATGTTTCAGGGAACATTTCAGGGATAGACTACATGTGTGAAAAAGGTTATTTTGTCAGTCACTGTTGAAATATGTTCAGTGACTATGATGATTTATGATAACGTATGAGGAGTACTTACTGTCAAAAAACACTAATGCTGACCACAGATTGACCTTTGTGACTGCTGTTTTCTGTCTTTATAAGAAAGAAATGTTGTGCATTATGACATAGAATTCATTTCTGTATGATTGAAATGAGGCTATATGTTTAATTATATCTATGGTAAATGTGATAAAATGAGCCTTTGTCTGCATGACTCCACTCACTTCTTCCCACCTACATAGCGACAATTCTGCCTGCTGGGAAATGAGAAAGCAGCCTCCTTTCCCTTCCCATGTCCACCAGCTTCTCCAAATCCTGTCTCTGTTTGAGTCATTGGTGATGGACGTCAAGGTCTTTGATGTGATACAAATCAGTGGGCAGAACAATGTGAGGGAATGCTGGCCGCCTGGCGTGTTGGACAGTGTCCCATGCTGTCTACCAGTTTCTTGGTAATGATCAATGACAGCATTCTGAGTAGAAGCTCCTGGGTGAGGAAGAGGGTCACATTAGGGATTCAGGTGCCATTGAGCGGCCTTGTGGTCAAAAAAACTGTCCTTGAACCACCTGGGAAAAGTGACTGGCTGGAGCATCTGTGTTACTGTAAAAGACGTCTGACGTGCTCAAGCGGCTTTAAACAAGGCCCCACATCCCTGCCAGTTCCTGGCCTGACGTAAGTGCAAACAAAATTTCCCTGAAGGGAGTGATAAAATATTACAGTGACTGACTCTATTGTATTTTTTTAATAAAAAAAGACTCACGCGAGTCATGTTGTATCCCTCCTCACTGCACTGAAGATCCGACGGAAGTACATTACTACATTTTGATGAAAATCCAGTGTAAGTGCATGCAGCAAACTAAGCATAGGAATAGACAGTGGAGAAGTGGTTTGAGATGATGGACATTTGTCAATAAGGAAACGTTTAGATTTTAAATGTAGCATCACTTTAGATTCAAGTTCAGTTTTTTTCAACATTTTTTCTTTATTTTTACTCTTGTGCATGACCATTCAGTGATTGTGTAAAAACAGGTTATTATCTGTCCTGTGCACCCCTCCCACAACAACAGACAGTGTACGCGGTGTGCACGCCGGTGGAAATCAACAAGGACAGATAATCAGTGGGAGGTGGAATGGGAACTGAAGTGGGATTTTATGGGTGGGTCTTCTCACACAGTGCTGGTCCCTGGTGTTCATAAAGGATTCTCCTGTCTCCTATTCAGTAGTAGCCACTGCCTTATCAAGGGAAGGAAATAATCTGGGAGCTGCTTCCTTGCATTGTGTGTTATTGTTGCCACTAGTGAGAGGAGGCTGCATTAGTCAGCAGGAGGAAGATAATGGTTCTGGGTGGCAAACGGTAAGTTTGTTTGTGCTCTCGAGGAATATCAGTTGTTTTGACTTACAAGAAACAAATATAATCATCTCGAACCTTAGATGATTTTAAAGTAGCTGCGTGTGGAAGAAGAAACTATTGGTGAAACCGGAACTATGAATATACAAGACAACAAACTCCCCTTAAATATGAAATGTGTTGATAAAAAGCTCAGTCCTCCCTTTCACATAAATCTTCCTTCACACTCATCAGAACAAAGTTGCCACATTTGGTGCTCTTAAAAATCCCTTTTTATCCTCCAGCTATAAGTGACTGACCATCCACCTAATATTCATTTAACAGCTGAGTTGTGTGGCTGCATAGTAAGAGGCCTGTCCATTCACTTCCACTGGCAAACAACCTTGCCAAAGAACACACTATGCCAACTTGGTTCAGGAACAGAGGATGTCCTTTTCCTTTACTTGGATGGATAGCAGCACCGTAGGCGTCCACATTATCACAACACAGACACTTTTAACCATCGCTTAATCTTTCAAGATATCCTTCACGCATAGCCTCGCTTGATCCATTTTTAAAAGCTAGTGCGAGAACAGATGGATGACTCAACATCCGATCACCCACAGTAATACTTGGAGCTGAGCTCTAGACTTTGCTAAGATTTTAGGAGGGATGTTAAAAGGTTGAACAGTGAAAGCTGTATTCATGTTCTCTGTTTAATGACATCCTGGGCTGTTGTTCAGGCCAAGGCCCTGTTACAAAACAGACTTGTAACCTGACCAACACCCTAAAAGCTAGACAGTTTTCTCCAACTTGATCCATCAGCCACAAGGCATAGAGGTGTCCTCTCTTGGGAATGATGCATCTTATTAGATTTATCGTTCGGAAGACTTCAAACCTTCCTTGTACCCTTTGATTGTCAAATTAGTGGTACTTGTTAAAGCCTTCCTAAGGCTATTGCTGATACTCTTATCACCTGCCCAGGACTTATATCTGGTGCCCCCTCATTATTCTCCGGTGATCTGTCAGCAAGCAATCAGTCTCAAACAAATGGACTGTGCGCTAAACCCCTGCGATCATCCAATAATAGCCTCAGAAATTGTAATAAGACACGGCAGGCCTCTCAGGCTTTGGATTTATCCACATATTGAAGTGGTGTGCATGGGGTTGTAGTAAGAGCGATTCAACAGTGTGTTTATCTGCTCTAACATGAGCTCAAGTTACCATTCCTATTTAACTAGCTTATTATACAGTAGTCCCTCTGTGTTATTTCCAAAGCCAAGAGGCATGGCGTTAGCTAAGTACATTGTTTAGTGGGATAACAGGTTAGAAAAATAACTGTTTGGGACTGGAACATCTATCCTTTGAGAGCATAGTGTATGGTTTAGAGTAACAACAGTGGCTCTGTCCTGCTCTCAGTTTGGTTTGGGGAAGTTTACACTCCAGCCAAACTTGTGTTATATAGCGTTACGTTTGCCAAACTCAGTTACTCACATCCTTTTCTCTTATAAAAGTGAAAAGTACTGTTTGAAAATAATAAGATTAGATCAGAGCTCTAACCACTCTGTTGTTTTTTAATAGCCAATCCATCCTAGGGTTACTTTATAAAAAACACCACTTTTCCAATTTTAATTTATAACACTTTTTTTTATAATACACCATACCTAACTAGGTAAGCTTAGTGGAGAGTCAATTAAAGCATACTGTAACGCCCCAAAAAACTAGCAAACATGGCAGCAAGAGAGCCTCGTGCTATACCTTTCCCTCCAGAGAGATAAATATAGTCACAGCTTTGTCTCTGCCCACTGGCTTAATGGGGTTAGAGGGTGAAGTTTTCAGGCCATTACTTTGAATGTCACATCATTAGATGCAAATCAAATCCCTCGGATGTAAAGCCTCTCATGTAATCACAGCAGTAATTTGGGAAATGATATGTGCTAATTTCAAGTTGCACAGAACAAGGTTAGAAAATTGCAATTGGGATGGACCCGAGGATCTTAAATACTCTGACCACTTCAGTTCACCTTTGTGCTTTACCTCTTTGAACGAGAGCAGGTGAGAATATAAATAACACAAAGTGTGATTATAAAATCCGTGGTATTTGAAAAGGTTACTTCTACTTTTTATTTATTGAAACCACTGATGAAATGCTGGCTCTTTCCCTTGAGTTACACAGCAGTGAAAGGATCTGGTGCCGTTTTTAATGCAGTTTTCTTTTTTTTTTTTACCAAACCCCCCCCATAGTGAGGAACAAAAGCTATTGAGGCAACTCGGGTGTAAGGCCCCTTAGTTGAAAAGGGATCAAATGTGTGAGCAGAAGGCTGTTTGAGACCTATATGTTAATGAGAGAGCACTGCCAAGAGGCTGTTGCTGTAGCAGACACAGGATGTGAACTGAAGCCTAAGCCGAGCAGATAAACATTTGACACTAAGCTCTGAGAAAGCAATATGTTGTCAGTCCATTCCTGGATTGCAGTTTCACACACCATTAATGCATGGGCACAGCAGTACAGCTGAAATACATGTAAAAATGCTGTTCAGCTGTTCAGCAATGGTCACCACACATGATCAATTATTTGGAAATGGCCCTCCTTTCTGGGCAGTTGAAGTACTTTGTAATTTCCTTGTCATATTTCATTGATGAGATGTCTCTGCCAAAATGAAAAATCACAAAGAAGAAGACAGAGGGAGTCCTGCTGTCTAGAGCATCATCCCAGTCAATTGCTTCACTAAAGGTTGGGTTGGTTTATTTCCTGTTAGTGAAATGGCCTGTAGGTCAAGCAGTATAGGCTTTGAGAATGTCAAAAATGAAAACATCTGACTCCATGTTGCATAAATGTTGGAGATGTATGCACGCATGTGCTTACATAGGTTTACTTTTCCATGGAGAATTTTGCACAATGGGTTTAAAGAGCAGATGACGTCTACAAATCAAGGCCTATCAGGCATGGGGCCAGTCATTGTGACAGTCTTTTGCAAAGTTCAAAACATGCCTTCCAGACTCGACTGGTTGGCTTGTTTTGTTTTGGAAAGTCTGATACGTTCGTTGCATCCTGTCTCAGTGGGTAGCTGGTGAGCTCCATCCTCTAGCGTACACGTTTATTTGTAACTTAAATTATATTACAACTTATATTTTTACGGAAAAGCTTTTATTCCTGTGCAGAATCACCAAAATAATCTACTTATTCAGCTAATGTAGTATCAATAAATATATATCCATCAAAAACTTAGTGAGGATTTAAATGCTGAAAACATTTAGGCCTGTAATAAAGAGAAATGCAGTCAAACATTCTTTCACAAACTATAGTCCTTGTGGAACTGATTTCATTCTTTTGTATTCAGGGGACAGATAAAACATTATCATGTTTTCTTACACAACACTATAGCACCGGGCCAACCATAACAGACCCAAAACAATCCCTTCACATCAGATAATATGATCATTTTTACACAGAAGAACTGATCTCTACACATGGGGCACTGGTCCTGCTTATTCTGCTTCCCAATAGCATACAAACACCTCAGCAAGCTTCTGTAACCAGACCAACCAGTCTTTAGTCCTTTCCCTTCAGCCTGTCTAAATCAATAGATGCAAAAAAAACAACAGTTAACCAACTGTTTGCTCTTTAAGATGTTAATTGCTGCTTTTTGCACTGGCCCTAAAATGAAATTGAATGATGAAATGATTTCTTCAGAGTGGTTCTGACGGGATCATTGAAGTTGAGATTTGGCCAGAAATAATTTCTCCTGATAATGATTATTTGGGGAAAGTAAAATGGTAGGACAGGAAACATCACTATTGACAAAGCACTTGTACAAATATTAGGATAACACTCTGCTGAACTCAAAATCAGGAAGGTATGGGCTGTATGTTATTTCAACTCAGTATCCTGCCATTGTAAGATGGGATGGGATGGGATGGGGAAAAGCATCAATAAAATCACAAATTGAGCAAAAAAAGAAACAAAAACAAAAAACCCCGGATTCAGTCGTATTTTATTACTTTTGCACTCCAGCAGATCACATACAATAGGGACAGAAATACTGGGGAACTAAACCTGTGATCATTTGAGGGGAGAAAGACATCCTTGTGATCATTGACAGCTTCATTTAGATCCAGGCTTGCCCCCCCCAGTATCAGCTTTAACAATCTATAGAGTCATTAAGTGTAAATATATACCATAACATATCAGCTATGACATTCTGGGGAGCCTTTATAATTTGCCTCAGAGGTCAGAAAGTCCATAAATAGATCACTATCTCACCTGGTGTCAGGACATACCTTGCATCCACCAGAGGCCCAATCAGGCCACCCACAAAGTTCACATTAATGGAGTTTTGCGGTTCGTCAGTGCGCAAAAAGTTGTATCCCATGAATTATGTTTTTTATTTATCACTGCATAAAGTGAAATGTCATTGCCCTCTTGTTATTTTCAATCTATGACAAGATTGGATGTTGCATCTTAAAGCAGAGACCAGGCTCAGCTTTTAAAAAGATGTTCTCCACTGTTGAGGTGAGCTTGTTTTTTAATGACAGGGCTGTCTGCAGTGGTGGAATTACGTCCACGCCAACATATTTCATCATCCCAAGTGAAAATTAGACCACATTGGAAAGGATGTCCAGTAACAGATTGGGCGGAGGGGTCACAGACAGACACTTTCATAGTTCAACAGAAAATAAATATAAAACAAAACAACCTGAGTAAGCTTCATTGTGACAAATGATTGAGATTTTATTTATTTACAATGTTGTTCAAACGTATGAACCTCCTTAATTCCACACATTGTTGGATATGGTTCATCAACCAGGGCTTGATATTCCTAGCGGGAGTACAGGTACAGCACTATCTATTGAAACAAATCTATGTTGGTTATTTATACCTCCAAAGACGCCTCCATGGGGTCAAACACAAAATGTTTCAACTCTGATTCTCTAGGGTGGTCAGACCAACCGATGTTTCTGAATAAAGCTTGGAAAAGGTTTAATTTATATCTGGTGGTATCAACTGCTTAAGCTGACATGTTGATAAGAAGACCTTTCTCAAGCTTTCAGTCGGCATCATCACCAGCTGCTAATGGAAGAGAAAAAGAGCTGGGAGAAGCCTCACGCGGTGCTTTATTGCTATCTTATGGGAGTGGCTGTGTGCTGTATATTCTGCCCTGACTTTCATCTTCCTGTGTGTCCTTGGATTGGTTTAAAAAAAAAAAGAAGCAAAGTAAGTCAGATTATTAGGGAGTGATGCATAAAATACTCTTTTGATTTGTTTCTTTTCTCAGCCTGAGGGAAATGTACAGTACCTTGACCTTGTGAAATGGCACAATGAGGAATAAACAGGCGGGATTTTTCCCTCCTCCCCCCCTTCCACACAAACACACACACACACACACACACACACACACACACACACACATACACACACACACACACACACACACACACACCAGATGGTGTGCCCATTGGAGTCCATGGAGGCATTTATAGCAA
Organism: Nannoperca australis; assembly: GCA_036023655.1. Lineage (NCBI taxonomy): Eukaryota > Metazoa > Chordata > Actinopteri > Centrarchiformes > Percichthyidae > Nannoperca > Nannoperca australis. The sequence continues at coordinate 17,984 of JAVQJD010096243.1, read as the reverse complement.
CAAGGTGGGGTCTAATGAGTGGCAGAGGTGAGAGAGTGTTGGGATACAATACTGCTGAAGTCCCATACTCACGCCACGTGACACAAGTCAGACTGACCACTGAAATCAACATAATGCCCCAAACAATTTCACTCTGAATAGTTCTCATTGTTTACTGTGGTGCCAAAACTTTAAATAAAAGAGTGCTTGAACTTCCTCTGCATTTTGCTCTGTGATTACATCCGACTTCAAAACATGCCCATGGGTATTTCCCAATAGGCTTTTCTTCAGTGTGGACGACATGGCAATCACAAGACTCTTGATTTCCATCTGAATTCCACTCATTCCAGATGCAGCCTGAGATACAAAATATGCACTATGTTCCTGCAACACGAGATAAAGGATCAGCACTTGAACTTCTGGGTCACTGCTCTCAATCTCATCTCTTAACCTCACCATTGCCCTCTAGTGAACATGAAATGAGAAGTTTGATCAATTTGTAGGCTGCGCTTGGAGTAATACTTTTTAGCTCCTTAAGAAACTGTAAAAAAAATCACAGTTTGGTTGCAGCATCCAGATCTAATTAACTCTTACAATTTAGGCAGGCAGACAACACATTACTTCTAGTACATGCTGCTTGTTTGTAATTTTAAGTGAAAGTCTTGAGATGTTTCTTTTTCTAGTTATGTTCTTACAAAAATACATAGCAAAACACAAAAAAGTAAGATGCACAAAAGCTTCAGGTGTTGATTGATTGATGTCATAATTATTTCCCTTATTTTGTTTCTTAGCTTGAATGATGAATTATATTCAAAGTTGGATTCATAAGCAATGAAACACACCGTAATAGGTATAGTATGACCAGTAGTTTATGAAGGCTAATGTTAACTAGTCTTAGCCAAATTAGAGTAGCTCTATAATCTTTATTACTTTATGTATCTACTTGCAACATGCTAGTGTTATCCTCAATTGTGATTCAAGCTGTTAGGCCTGACAGTACATACAGTCTCAATGAGCCCAATGAGAATACTGCTAACAGTTAGCAAATAATGCTGTGATGAGTGGATGTGGCAATACATCAACCACAAATATTACCCATCTAGCTTTTGTGGCTAATGTTAGGGACATCATGAACAGTTAAACTGCCAAGCCATTATCTGAAATGTCTGTAAACACCCATGCTGTCAGTGACTGGACTGCACTTGAAGCCCCAGTGAATGTGCACTCTCTATCCCACCCCTTCCATAATGTTTTGACTTATTCACCCCTAATTATATCAGTAAATCCAGTCTAAACTGTTTAAATATAACTTTTTTAAGCATGCCAATTTCATTTACACCACACAAATAATACAACAAATAACCAGAGCAGCTGGGGAAAAGCATTATCTAATCACGCATCTCCGCACGGCTCTCACTTTGAGTTTATTTCACTGCCGCAAGTTAAGTTGAATTGTTCCAACAGTATCGTTTTGTATCGGCTCACTGTGAAATGGATTTCACTTGACTTCAGTCCGTCTGCATAGATTCTAAGTCACTGGGTTTTCACCTCGCTGAGAGTTATAATGAGACAGAAGTCTGCTTGGAAACTGGAAACAGAGGAACATGAAATAAACAACTGGAGCAAGATCAATGATGGAGTCAAAATGTCTGTCCCTCTGCTGATGCTGTGATTACTAAGAGGCTCATTAACTATTCACTCACTCCCAACACTGTTGAAAATGCTTGGGACTGAATGCTGTATTTATATTGACAGCTCTCTGCTCACAATGAACACACCCACTGACAGAAAATGAGGATATAACATAAGAGTGATGCTTCAACTAAAGTGTCTGTGTTTAAAATGGGGGTCATTAAGTGTGTTTTTTATATAAATCAGCACCACTTTTTGGGGCATTACACATATTTTAGGTACAAGGCATGGCATAATGCAACAGTACAGGACAAGTCTCAAAGCAAGAGTTTGAGATGTTATGTACTTTTTAAACATTATGACTCCCAAGGACTAGCAACTCTGCTGGATTCTCTCTTTGCATTAGATCAATTTAATGCACAGATCCCTGTCATTAAATTGACTGCAACAACTACAATTACAGGATTAGAAAACACCTCCATCAGACACAAAACAATATTAATAATACATTACTAATTAACATTGTACACATAGGCAATAATGAAGAACTATCTCAAAAGCAACACATACATTGAAAATATATCAAGAATAGTACACAAAATCACTAGGAAGACTAATGGAATAAAGTCATACAGTACCAAATTCCAGTTCCAAACTTTTGACTGGCACTGTACATAAATACAGTAACCCTAAAAATTCAATGAACTGGAAAAGGGGGATTCAAATATGAAAACAGGGTCAGATTGCTGTGTTGTGATATGTATGTATGAATGAAATGAGAGACTTTCACTGAGGATGAGACCGGAGTCCAGCAGAGGGCAATAATGGATCAACATTTTCATTTTAATATTCTTCTGCACTTTCAAAATATTGCCCACACCCTCTGCATGAACTTTACACAAATGTGTTTGCATATTTTTCATCACATGTTTCACTGTTTTAAGTAGTCTTTACCATTTCTGTCTACTTTACTGATGTTATTCTTATCTTGTCTCTCAGCGTATCCCAATTTCTACTCAATCCCCTATCTCTAGTCTTTCTAGACCTTCAGCTTGAATGACATTCAGTTTTTCATTGACATGCCTGTTTGAAATAGAGGTTGCTTACTCATTTTCTTCCTCTCCCAGAGATATAGAACTCAGAAACTGAGGTTTATAAGAACTTCATATAAATGCCTGTGGGAGAAGTACAACTATTAATCCAAATCCCATCAATAATTAATTATAACTTTAGGTAAAGTATTATTTAAGACTTAAGTGGGGAGTCTGAATATATGTGCCTATCATATCATGTCAAATTAAAGCACTGTCTCTCCTGCCCTCAGGCGTATTAAATATGTCTGAAAATATAGTCCCACTTAATCGTATCCTCCACTTCATCACCTTTATAACCCCACCATGACCCCCCAAAACATGTGGCAGTAAAAAACTAATCCAGGCTTAAGATCTGTGAAAAGCATATGAATATCCAAAGGCAGGAAGTAACAGATAAACAACTCGCCTCGCTCACTCTTCAAAATGCTAATCAATCCGTATATCAAAATTGAAATGATGCAAAACATTTCAAAAGTTGTGATGCTTTAGCTTTTAATATGGGTCTAACATATTTTAAATAAAAATAATGTTTATTCAACAGGCTGTCTGAGCTCAGAAGTGTTCTTGTGATGTGCTGGGTGAACTCACAGTTCCTCACAGTGACACCGTGTGTGCCAAAAACTACAGACGATCTAATATTAATATCGTTAAAATTAAGATGATTTGGAAGTTGTTCTGGATAAAAGCATCTGCTAAATGCGTAAATGTAGTGACATACCCCCCATTCAGATTTTTGTTGATTTCCATCAATGAAAGTGAAAAAAGCATCATAACTCAAGAATAGCGGCTACACAGTATGTGTAATTAAGACTTCCAAAATGCCAAGGGGCTGGATTACAGAATCTGAGATCTGTTTAACACTGGAGGGGACCGTCATGAAACCCTTCTGTTGTGATGACAGGATAACTTGCAGCACATGTTAATCCAGCTTCCTCCCTCCTTTACTTTCAGTGTTTCTAGGTTTTAGCTAAGCTTTAAAGTTAAATCTCACACTGAGCCTGTAGTTTTTTGCAGTTCAGCTCTGGTTTATTGCACTTCTAATAAATGTGAAATGTGCCTGACTCCACCAACCCCCCTGTCGGCTTCTCTCTGTGTGTCAGCCATTTTCGCACCAATCTGCCTTTAGTGATGACTGGATAATCTGCATCATATGCTAATCCAATTTGTTGCCATACCTAAAGGATTGTACAGCACAGCCAAACAGATGAATTTCTTCCGCACTTGGCAGATCACTGCAATTAGACACACACGTGCCTGCATGCACGTACACACAAACACATTTACCACGCACGCACAGTCAAATAAAAAAGTCTCAGTTCCTCTGATGAAACTACAGGGGATTATTCACATTCATTTTGATTCTACTCTTGTTGGGGACCCTGATTCACCGTCCAGCAATTTGTCCATGATCACAAAATAGAGACCCATCAGATATACATGCAGACAAAGACACCACAGCATGTTTAGCAGAGGTGGCTGGGCTCGTTAGTGTCTGTCCCAGATGTACAATACGTGATGTTTGTACTGTACAAATAATTGTATTAGTTCAGTAAAGTTTCCTTTAACAAATAAATGTATGTAATGTATGTAACGTCGGTCTACGTTTTGACGTTTTGTTATGTACTTGCTTTATCCGTCCCTGATTCATGAATCCCATGTTGAATTGGTTTTGCAGCATGATCTTCTTTACATATTTACATATGTAGATCTTTTTTGTGATGCTGAAAATCTGGATCAGTGATGTTAAATATTTTCCTGAAAAGTTTCAGCCGATATTCACAACAATGTAAAAATAACTAAGAGAAAGAAGAGAAAGACTAAGGGTCTACAGTCATAGTTAACGTCTCTGTGTTCCTGTACCATAGACTGTATGATGGACGACGCGTCTCCACTTCCTCCCATTATAAAAAATGAAGCCACAATACCCCGAATATGGGAGCTGGGAGTCAGCGCAATAGTGATCCGGGGAGGAGCACATTCACAGTTGTCAATTTTGACGTGACACCCCGTTTTTATAGCTTCAAATAACTAATTCAAAACAAAAAGGAACACTTGAACACACATCAGCGTGATAAGAAATACTTAAAATGACAGAAACTATCTTTGGGAAAACTTGAATTTGATTGACTTTTCACTTTGGCCCATGTCCCATCCGCTAACATCGAGGGGACATGGCTTATGACCTATACTGCAACCAGCCACCAGAGGGTGATCAAGATGTTTTGTCTTCACTTTTGGGGAGCTGTCACGTCGGTCATGTTTATATACAGTCTATGATCTGTACTAAGACACAATGGTGCTTTGAGTTAAATACTAATGTCAGCTTGCCAAAATTCTCACAATGAAAGTGTTGCCATGCTGATATTTAGCAGGTATAATGTTTACCGTCATCACCAGCTTAGATGAGCCTGTTAGCGTGCTAATCTTTACTAATTAGCTAATTAGCACTAAACACAAAGTACAGCTGAGGTGCATGGGAATGTCATTAGCTTTGCATTTGGTTATAAATAAATAAAGTATTGGACAAATAAAAAATTGGACCTGAAAATAGCGAATCCATCCAATAGTTGTCAACACATTTCAATAAAAATGTCAATCTCATGGTGGTGCTAGGGGAAAAGTCAACCAAAGTCCAAAGTCGGTAGGGTTCATCCTCTCGGGACCATGACTGACTCTACATCAATTCAATAGTTGTTGAGATATTTCCCTCTGGACCAAAGTGGTGTACTGGCTGACTCTCGAACCACACTGAGTGATTTAGGTTCATTTTATAAGTTAATGTTAATTTTAAAAAGAAAACCAGGTAAAATGTTGGCTTAAGTTTCAATTCTCAGTTATTTTGAAGGTTAAAGTTAGGGTAACTACTGGACTGCTCAATATGATGTTAATGAATATCATTTGAAGACACTGAAATGTCCTCTATTCATTCTGAACAAACTGTCCTACTTGTGTCACATGAAGTCATACTACAGGACACTAGATTGCCATTCTCTCTGTGGACATTGTTTATAATGAATTTTAATGCTCTAAAAGGCACTTCACACAAACTGAGAATAGATCCAGTGGCACTAAACAGTTATTCACTTACAACTTCGGGGAAATGGTTTCAGAAAACACAAGTGGCAAGTATGGCTAATGGAGGTATCACACATTTAAAAATCACTCATTGTTAATTCACATTGTGGCAGGAACAATAGCATTATTGTTATGTAAAGCCCCAGCCGTTGTCTGAGAGATTTCATGTCAGGTCCTTGGTTTGGTAATTGTAAAGTACTTGAAAAGGGTCAAACAATAATATGCAGATGAAATATTATACAGTGACAGAAAAGCTGACCGGACGTTTATGGACACCCACGCCCCACACATAATGACCTATTTCCACCAACATGCACACATCTTTTAGTGTTAACAGTCATGAAGGATCACATTTTGAATAGATGAGTAAATATGGTATTGGTACTGTGCAATATAGGCTTAAAGTTGCGAAAGAAAACACAAATTATTATGTGTGACTGAACTGAAACAGAAATAAACATCCACCAATAAACAATTTGACTCGCTGGTTTGTGCTGCATTTCACACGGGGAAGGCAAAGAACGATGTGTGCAAAAATAGGGGTGAACTGGTGAATAGATTTTGGCATCAAGGATTCTAATATCTGTATTGGGTGAGTGAGGGTTAACTTCAGCTGAGCTGTGGCTTTGCAATGAAACCTGGATGAACTGGATTATGAAATAATACCCTCACTCATGGCACACTGCAGTATGTTTTACTCACTGTTTTTGGCCAGGTTTGCAATTACACTCACAGTTGTGATGTTGGCAGTCCCACAAATCAAACATATTTCAAATAATAAAAAAATATGACCATAATGGGAAATCAATAAGTAAAATTATAGAATTCTAAAAAACATTAGATCATTTTGTTGCCCAAATGTCAACAGTGATTTACACAAATCACATCAATTGTAATGTGTATCTGCCCCTACGACACACACACACACACACACACACACACACACACACACACACACACACACTCACACACAAAGACCACAAAGAGCTCTCATAAAGCCTACAGTAAGAACATGTTAAAGCAGTTTATGGTCTATAGTATTTACCATGATAAAATATAAAAGTGAATAATTAAAATGGACTGTAATGGTCTAAATAATAATTATCACCTATCCAAAGAGGATACAGTAAGAATTGTACACAGTTTATACAGTTCAGCAGCTTGATCAGACTCGATTGTGAAGCAATTTTGTGAATATAAGATTTGTTTTTCTCAGCTGCTCCATTACTGAAAATAGTCCCTTTGAAAAATACTTGGAGTGTTATTTGATACACTGAATAGGATTTTCTATTGTAACTGCAGCTCATCTTTACAGCTGTAAATAGGTAGTAATGGAAACCATTTCTCAACTACCATTTCCCCTTAACTCACAAGTGGCTCTGCTAGTGCTAGTACTTTTATGAATTCACTGGGCTGACACACACGAGAGCCAATAAAACACCAAAATATAGAGTTCAAATAAAGCGAGTTCATCTGCAGATATTAAGTTGGCTGGCTAGGTTGTTCCTAAACCTAAGGGGCCTTGATAGAGGAATCTGGTCATCTTTAACTTACTTAATTTACCATAGCGATCACACAGCCAGGGTCAGTGGATGGTACAGCATAGACAGACATCAATGCAACACACTGTTTTCACAATATTTACATCTAGACGAGATTGACAAGACCCGCACTGTCCGAGGTTATCAGAAGCCACGTTGATTCGTAAAAGCGTCAAACTGCAGTGAATGCAGGCTTAAAACTTGCTGTAAATGTGTAACAAGATGAAGAGTCTACAGCCATGTTAGCGGCTCTGTCAGTTGCAATTTGGTCATAAACTAAAAGTGAAATTGTGACCTGATGATTCTTTTCTTGTCTCCAGAAAATTATGACTGAATTCATCCTGAGGGGGGCATGACTTGTGAATCACATATGTAGAGGAAAAGTGATGAGGACAATCCTCTGAGCACCATCAAGGTCTGTACACTTCATGTCAATTCAGACAATAGTTGTTTAGACATTTCACTAGGACCCAAACATGTCAACCTCATGGTGGCACTACAGGAAAAGTCAAGTGATCACTAAAAGTCAGTATAATTAATACTCTGGGGACCATGATCATCTGTACAACATTTGATTAATAGTTGTTGCGTTATTTCAGGCTGGACCAAAGTCGTGGACAAACCAACATTGCCATCTTGTGTAAAAGATGTAAACAAATTCAAACATACACAACACCAGAATATATTCAGCACAAATATGCCATATGCGTGAAAAAGGCAGTATGTCAGCATTATGATTAAATCAAAGTATTGATTGATCACTTGTCAAAATATTGATTGCTCGACACAAGTTCTGATTATCGCAGAATGGAAACTTCCAACATGATTATATTTGGTCAGAGGTGACAGCTCCCCGGTGATCTCATTTCAACAGGGAGAAAATGAAACGGATCGTAAAGCAGCACCTAATAAAAGACGCATTCTCTCCAGGGATTATGACGACAATAGATTTGTAATTGCTTGACACCAGTTAATCGTCCATTCATAAATCCACTAATGTCCTTTCAACTACTGCGGGTTTAAAACAAAAGGTTATCAGTATTATCATAAGTGGATTTGGCACGAGGCTCGAAAGAGTAAAAAAAAGAAAAGAAAATAAGTTAAAAAACACTTCTTTTCATTGCAAGCACGAAAAAACATTAAAAAACATTGAAAAACATTAGAAACTATTAGAAAATAGATGTGTGTTAAACAGGTTACAGAATAAACTGAACAAGCTGAAATACAATACATATAACTAGAAAATCAAAGACAGCTGAGGCAACACACACAAGTCAGCTATGTTATAAACTAAGACAAACAACCTTGTTTCACATTGGCCACCGTGCATTTTCATTTCATGTACTGTTTTAGAAATGTTGGATTTCCCAGCTCACAGAGGAACACAAAATCTTTCAACTGAAGTTAAGAATGTCACTAAAACTGGAGATTATAGCCGCCAGTATCCAGACTGTGCTCAGCAGTGTCCAGTTCCAGTGTCTCCTCTCTCACTGGGATACTCAGCTTCATTCACCTGACTGCAGGAATTTTTAAAGAGCAGCATCCTGAAGGATTAGAGCATAAAATCCTTGTAAAAATTCATAAATAGTGTAAAGGGAAACAGAGCTTAAGTGTCTGTCCTCCCTAATGTCATAATCAAATCTCAACTAAGTATCCTCATTCATCATGAAAAAGAAAATACACTTACACTAATATCAGTCCAGGATGGAAGGAATATTGTAATTTGACTAAATCTTTCACGGATTTTGCAAATTTACAATTAATCTAATGTTGATTTTGTTTGACATTTAACATTTATCAGAGATGTTTGGGGTGAAACTTTAATTCCAAGTATAAATATTTTTACCCATCAGTCCATATATTTCCGGATGTACCTCAGGACACAGAGCTTGTTTGTTGTTGTTGGTCATTGTGTGTTTCTGTTCTCTTAATATGTGAAGTGTATATGATGAAGGTATGTATATATATAAGGAAATAAAAAATAAAATCTTATATAATAAATGGAAAACACTTTTGTGGCTAGTGTTGTAAAACAGCTTTAGAAAAGTTCATATTTTATTAATTATAGTAATAATCTTTGCTCATTATTTCCTTACTAGTTATATCAGGAGCTTTCAGCCACATCTGGCTTCATAATGGAAGTATGTATGAGCTGACTATAAGGATCTTTTCCCCATTCTGGTACTGACTATCCACACTGTTTTGGTTTACAAAGTGGATACTGGTGAATTTTTACCATCTCATTATTGCTGCCCCTGTGGGACACTGCATCGATGGAGCTTAAATGACCTGAGTTAGGATTATTTCCACAATCACTGCAACCTACAAAGTGATTAGATAGTCCTATCAAGGCGTGTTAGCGTATTAGTTAGAGATGAAGCTGATCGATAAGTCAAAGGCACAGTTTTTTAAGTATTTCCTCTGGGGTTTGAATGCACTTTTTCCATTTGGGATATCTCTAATTATCTCCTTCGATATGATCTCTGTAAGGGTCTTCACATAGTGCGGCTATAGAACCAGTGTTAACGCACAACAGGTCAATTATTAGAGAGAGCTTCATTATGCTAATCCCCTCACATCTTTATCTGGTCTTTGGCTGTGACAATGGAACGAGAAGGGTGGTAATGAGCTGGTTGCATTATAAAATCAGATAATCACACAGGGTCGAAACATTTCCACCAGTAAACCTGGGTTTGTTCCTCATCTGAATACATTTAATAGCAAGCGTCACTCTGCCCTTCATGTCAAAACTGCCTCTTTTCACATGCAGGTACTTTCAAAAGGCATTCTGGCCACAGTGCGACTGCGAACTGAAATGCTAACCTCTGTGGCTGCGCATCTCTCTGAATCCATTGTGCTGTCACCAAGCGTCTAAATGGGGGGCAGTGGAAAGTTTATCTAAGGGCACATTAATAACAAGTCTATATTGAGATGTTTATTCCAGTCTTTGAGTGTTTATCCTTTCTCTGTTATTTTCCTTCGGCAGGTGGCAGGGGAGATCAATGCCAATCAAAGTCGACTGTGGACTGAAGGACTCTCAGTCCTCGAACTCCAAATGTTGTCCAGAAGTGAGAACATTTTGCCACTGATGTCTTTAAATCGGCAGAATGACAGGTTACCAACCTCTAGCAAAGCTACTTGTGAGTCTGTGTGGTTTTTATGGACATGTTTGAAACTGAACTTGAATTTGAACTCAGACCAAATGCAAATAAAAATTAGGCTTTAATTTACAATTCATTTTCTGTGATTCAGATCACAGAAAATGAATTGCAGATGTAATCGCTTCCTCTTCTCGGCAGTGTAGAAATAGTTTTTCTTTATGTGTTCATGTTCAAAATGTATTACAGAAGCAGTCAGATTCTGAAAGTTTTTACTTGGCTCCAGTTGGCTTACCGAATGCTGAAAAAACACAAAAACCTTCTGGCAAATATTCAAAGTATAGTGCACAAAATTGTTGAGAGAGTGATTTTTTGTGTGCGCCTCAGGTTTCCCGCACATGACTCACCTCTGTGTAATTGAATTAAGAAAAATAATCTGATTGACGTGTTGTCTCTTCAAGGCACAAAAGCTGATTAGCAAGTCACTTGTGACTGCTGTATGCCACAATTATAGATTTAGAATATATAAGTATACTCTCTTAATTGAATTTGCAGATGCGAGGTGCATCTCTGCATACAAAACATGGGCTTGAGATTTCAAGGGCAATGCTCATGAATGCATCAATTGAATATAAATACATGTCTGTTTTAAAATGTCAACTGAGCCTTATGGGGCAAAACAACAGTACTGCTAAAGATGCACTGTGCAGAATGTAGCCGGGAGTGACCCGCCTCCCGCTCAACAGGGTACATATTGCAGTTATGTCTACAGTCTATGCTGAATGATAAGTGTAAATATCCTATGCAAATCAAGCAGCATGCCTATTGCTCAGAGGGAACCTGCACACAAAGCACTCTCCATTCGCCAACATCCTCAGTTAAGGCTGTCAAATCTTTCAGACACGGTCAAATAAAATTAGGGTGGATCATTACATTTAAATGAAGCCATGCTTTCATATAGTTCATTTCCATGCACTTTCTATGCAACCTGATTACTGAGAATACTTAGATTAACGTATAGAATGATTCAAGCTTGGTTTCTAATAAGCCAATTTCCCCAGTAAGCTGAGTTTGTGGGATCTGTTTCGATAATGCTGAGGGATGTATAGTGGCCCTAAAGAAACATTACCATCTAATTTTATTACAAAAATAGGACAAAAATATTGTTGCACTCTTTCTTGTGATCACTGGAAGCATATAGCTGGTGAACACACCACTCCTGCAAGCGGGATGTGTTTTTCCTCCTGCTTGTTTCTTCTCCCTCACTGCCACCTGTCTCCTATCAGGAAAATATTGAAAAGCAAAGCCAGTGAGAGACGGAGACGGAATTGGGACAGTTGTTTTTAAATGCCTCCATAAAAGTCCATGTTCAGAACAGAAGAAATGCTCTTATTAAAAACTTTGGTCAAATAGAAAATGTTAAATTTAGAGAACCTGCACTTGGATGTAAAATTGACCATTGCTTTTCAAAGCTTTTTAATATTCCAATATTCAGCTTTAAACTGTACTAGTTGGGTAGAGCAGGTCTGAGCACTTATGGCCATGATGTGAAAAAAAATCAGATTTTTGGTTAGGGTTAGGTAATTCAGAACGCAAAAGATTTCCATAAAAGATGTTATACGCATGGATAAATGGACATACAAGAAGACTTTTACTTGGATGATAAACTTTTTTTTTTTACTAATGGAACTACCACATTATGCAACAAGCCAACCCTAACACAGTAGTGCTGCATGGAGAAATGACATTGACCAGTTAAATTTGGGGATTTGTTCAGAGTTCAGAAATCTAATGGCATTGCTTAAATTAGAAATGTGAAGCTGCAAGTGTTTTTCGATGGTATTTCCGTGCTACTCTGATTGATTTAACACTGACCAATAAATCATGTCTAAGAGGAGAAGTGCAGTGGCAGACCCCATGAATCGAGAAGTGGTATGGTGTTTGCAAACCAGGCTATATCAGTGCCACTTTCACAAATCTGATATTTTGGTCCAGGTCTTCTAAGTAACTTTATTTCAAATTCAAATTAATTTGTATAGCACCACAGCATCCAAAAGCAGTTCAGAGTGCTTTACATAAAAACAGAATAAAAGGGCAAAAATGTGCAAACAAACAACTTGAATCATGTTACTCTTCATTTTCCATATGCTTAAAGTGCCGTGAAATGCAGTATCCCCACAGGGAACATTAAAAATGTATTGACTTAATCCAGGAGTTGAATGTGTTTACATCAATTTCAGTAGTCTTTACTGCCAAACATTGCTGTAGTTAGTATTGTACGTACTATCCATTATTAGGTCATGCATTGTTCTGCTCCCAGAAACAGAGGGACAAATGTTGTTGTCGCAAATAACAAAGTAGATGTGATGTGTAGGAAGAGGGAAACTAATGGCAAGGAAAGACAAGAGGGAATTAGAATGACTGATCGCCAGTGTTGTGTGTGCGTGTGTGTCATGTGTGTTTGCATGCATGTTTGACTTGCAGGGGCTTTTAGTGAGGCATAAAGTAATATCCAGATTAATGTCAGCACCTCTGAGGTATCAGTTGCCACAGCTACATGCCAGAGATTAATATTGGATATTAGTGGAGGTGGACTGATCACATTGAAAAGAGCCTTTGACAGATGAGGAAAGATGGCAGTGTAAGGGCATGAATGACATAAATTAGGAATTCAGAATGAAGCAGATTAGTTCAAAGGCAAACATTTCACAGTCAGGGACAGAGGTCTATTAGTAGACAGCAGACGAAAAGGAATTAAGAAGCCTGCATGATAAAATTCCAATTAAAACAATTCCTTTTTCTTTTGAGCATGGTCTTTGTATGCTTTACAAAAATATCTTGAATGAATTTCAAATGTGATTTTCTTCTTCAAGCTTCACACCAGGAGAACTGGCATCTGAAACAGGTGCTGAGATAGATTACAGGGATGACGGCTGAGTGTTAATAGACCAGGGTGCTGTCTTAGATCAACCAGGGAGGGAGGAGAAGGCAGGAAGATGGACAGTTTTAAGTATGAGAGTGACATACAATTGATGTCTCGAATTTCATGGATGTCAAAGCCAAGTTGCGGTGTTGCAAAGGGAGACGGGAAACATTAAGTGCTCTTCCTCATTTAAGCTAAGCATCTAATGCTTGTCGACAGTGTAGTGGAAGTACTTAATTATAGATCGCAGTAGGTTGTGAGTTGAACAATCATGAGAATATTCTGTGTACAGAGTACTTCGTAAAAGCTAAAATATTTTCTTATTCTTGCTAAATGTGCAGTATGTGTGTTCCTTAGCTCCCTAATGGGGCACATTGTCTAAGGAGCTTAGAGGAAATAATAACAGTTTCAATTTGATTTGAATGTCTCATAATGTTTAAATGCTGTTTTAGATGCTAAATCTGGATTATTGGCATGTTTTTTTGTAAAACAAAAAGATATTAACTGACAGCATAAAGCTGTTATGGTGTACATACAATTGTCACACATCCAGGAGACATGGTTCATTTGCATGAGTCATGTTCTGTCCACCTGGCAAATGTTAGTTCAATGTCCACTTTCCATTTTGTTCTCCACCAACTCCTACGAAAAATATCTGGCTCTTTAGCTGCTAAATCCTCCACTTCGTTCACCAGCTAGTCAATAACTCTGTCGGCCGGTTATTGATTGAAGATGGAAGAGAGAGCGGTGAGAGCGAACCAAAACAATAAACTTGTGGGCCTTAACACCACATCAATGAGCTGAGAGATGCTCTGTAGAGATGAGGGGAACTACAGGGTCAGGTGATAACCCCCATTACTGTACATTACACATTGTGTAATCGCAGCAAGATAAATATTCTAGGAGGAAATCTGGATTGTTGGAATCTCTCGGCGAGACATTTATAAATGATATTGACAAAAGGAAAATAGCTGCAACTTCAATCAAAGCTTTTCAATTTATCACTCTACATTCTTACTGCAAATGGTCCCAGGAATAAATACAGTAGTGAAAATACTTAGGTGGAAACATTCCTGATTTAGTGTCTGTCCCTTATTTGAGCTACTTGTCATGGTGAAGGATTGTTTGTAACATAATAGACAGTTTTGTCCTCTTTGTGAGATTTACAATAAAAAGCTGCTATTTCAATTTCAATTTCATTCCTCCCTTGTATCAAAGATATTATTTTTGGTGACTTTTCGGTATCACACTGTATAAACTCACAACAGAGGACCAGATTTCAGGAATTCAGCCCGAGAAGCATTTTACAGTAATCTCATTGTGACTCAAACATGAACTGGCAGGGGGACAGCATATGTGGCATTTGGCGGATTCATAGAGCCCATTTGAGGTCCATGACATCATGGAGATTAATTTCAAATGAAAATTGAGCGCTGGAGTCCATTTGCACAAATAAACATGTCAATTATAATAATAACTTAAAATGTATACACACACGCTTTTGAACTAATTTATTGCCACAAAGGCTGTTTGTTTAAATTTGGATTTGCACAACATTATCAGACAGCTTTTAATATTTGTACATAGGTTAGGTGAAGGCCTGGGAGACAACACACTTATTGCATCCAGGAAGGAAAACAATTATGAAATGATTTATGCTTCTTTTCATATTGTATAACAAAATTATATTGTAGTTACACTGAATTAAACTCAATATCCCTGACTGTCAGTGGGCCCACCACTCATTGTTTTTGTAACTTACATATTCCTCCATAAGGATGTACTATATAGGCTACTATATACACAATATAAAAACACATGAGGGATAAGCTTGGTGATTTCATCTCAGACAAAAGAGAGAACAGGAAATTAAAGCATAAAACTAACGTACACAGAAAGTGAGCGTGAACACATACATTTATCACACTGATTCATATCAGAAAAACAGCTGATATCCATCGATTGCAAAAACATCTTATCTTTTTTATAAGAAAATAACATATTTTATGTTATGACTCAACGGATGCAGTTCAAGCACTTAAAAAAAAAAAAAACATTTGTCCAAAATGCAAAATTGTAATAACCAGTTGGCCGCACTGGCTCCTCACAGGTGCAAACACTAGTTGCTAAATTGTTCAATTATGAATCAGAGCAGAAGGTCAAAGGTCTCTTCTGTCTTGGTGATGAATCAATGGCAGCATCGCAAGTGAGAGCGTGAGGGAGAGGATGGATATAAAGAAGACAAAGAGCATGCTGGATTGTATTAATCATGCCGAGTGATATTTCCCCTGCTGTTTAGCCAGACAGAGCACTGCCCGTAATGTGGAAGAAAACAAAAGCCTGGAATTAGCATTATCTTGGTGTTTTGAAACTGAAAAGGTTCTTAACATATTCAGTTTTTAGGCGATATTAAAAAGGTTTCAAGAGTTTTGTGGAGTTTTGCATTTTGTCGGCATTTCATGTGTGTGTGTGTGTGTGTGTGTGTGTGTGTGTGTGTGTGTGCCCTAAAGTACCAACAACTCAGATTAAAAGGCAGAGAAACTGTTCACATTTAAATTTTAGATAATGCATATGCCGTGCGATATTTGTTTTCAGTTTCTTTGTACATTTTACAATGTGCCTCCATCTGTTCCAACATTAATTACTTCTTTACTGTTCAGAGATTGTTTAATTGTTATTGGTACAAGCACACTAAATGAATTGTAATTTACAGATACACGTAATGTGTCGTTTACCAGTTTTATTGCATTAACAATTGACACATTTTAAATTGTCAAATGAAAAAGTTAACACATTTTTGGGCCTTGGCTGGTAAACAACTTAGTTAAGGTAACCGTGGGAAGCAGACATACTGTGGCTAAGTGCCCACCAGTTTGGCCAAGAAGAAAATACAGCTGTGAGATTTCTGTACCAACAATGGATGGTAGAAAAGTGCCTCCTGCCAAATTCTGTCTGAGCTAATAGTGTTTCCAAAAGTATATTTTGGTCTCAATGCCTTTTCCATCTTTTCTAATGTATGTGTTCAGGAGTTAATTATAGTCTCGCTAAAAAAGATATTAAAGGCTTTGACATTTTGTGAAATACGCCAAGTCTCTTTCTTGTTGAGATTTAGATGAGAAGATTGAAAGTGATGTTGATCTTCTCATCAAAGTCTCAGCAAAAAGAGAATATGCATATTTCCCACAATGTAAAAAAAAACTATTTTAAAGCTTAAATACAGGTCTGTTCTAGTTTTGGCTTGATTGACAGGAGTTTTAGCCTGTAGCTTGACAGACTGAGGCTTCGTTCTCCAGTAACTAGTGGCGAATTTAAAGGCTGCAAAATGTTGCTCAAGAAACAGAAAGAGTGATGTCACAGACAGCTGTGTTTTGCTACAGTGTGTGGTATACGCCCATCACCATGGGCCACCTGCTTCCTGTCGCTTCTCTTTCCTGTAATCCTTTGGTAGAGGAAAACATATTTCTCTCTCTCTTCGTGCAGAGCCCCCACAGTACTGTACCTGCAGTTTACTGGAAGACATTTTCACATTTGAAGACAAATTGAAAATCCAAGCTAATGTTTAGCCTCCCTGAGCGACCGTTTTGAAGCAGATCCAATATTTGAGGGCACTTGGTGATATCGTCTGAATTTTGAAAGATGAAACTGAAACAGAAACAAAACGTAAAGAGAATTCCAAGTAAGAACTTTTTGTGTACTGTAGATCTAGTTCCTGCTGTCACCTCATGTAGTAAACATTATTCACCTTAAAGACAATGAATAGTAGCAGACTCTGGCAAAAAAAAAAAAAAAAAGCATATCTGGTGTGTAAAACAGCTCCAGCAGCCTCTCATGTGCCTCGGTTGTGCTCTGAGATTTTTCTTCCCACCCTGACAGAAATTCATGTTTTTCTCTTTGAATTACAGATGAATTAAAACATAAAATACTAGTGAGGGAAAGCAATGAATTAAACAATGAATTTGACACAGCTGTGGGACACTAATCTTCCCATAGTCATGCATTGTTGTTTTCTTGGAGGCAGTATAATTGCATTTGAAATGAACGTTTCCCTACTCCAGCTGTTGATGTGTTGTGGCATATAGATTTTCTTATCAGATTTACAAGATTGGCTACTACTACACATTGCAGTATATCCCAATGCACAGACCACAACACAACCGAGAAAGCTGTTTAATTAAATACTGGATAACAGAAAAGCCTGGAAAAAAGAGATATTCAAGTAAACAAATAAATGCTAACTTTTCAGTCAGCTCTCTATCAAAGTATTTCAAGCCTTATTGATTCAGACAGCCTTTCACCAAGAAAGCTGTTGTTCATTGTAAGTTTTTCTCTGTAGTATCACTTATTTATGAAATACAGATGTCTGATAGACATAGATTGAGAAGGAAGAGGATCTTCCTTCTTTGTTGCTTTATGTAACATGATGTATTGTGTACTAGACTGTATGCCAAAGGGTGGTACAATTCAGTAATCCAATATGACATATGGATGGGAATTTGGATGTAGAACTAAATGAGAATGTGCTCTGCATATATACACTACCGTTCAAAAGTTTGGGGTCACCCAAACAATTTTGTGTTTTCCATGAAAAGTCACACTTATTCACCACCATACGTTGTGAAATGAATAGAAAATAGAGTCAAGA
>JAVQJD010096239.1:0-13592 GCA_036023655.1 Nannoperca australis | reverse complement strand
CGAAAGCAAAGTTTGATGTAAAAAAAATCTTATTTCAAATACAAATCATTATTTCTAACCTTGTCAATGTCTTGACTCTATTTTCTATTCATTTCACAACGTATGGTGGTGAATAAGTATGACTTTTCATGGAAAACACAAAATTGTTTGGGTGACCCCAAACTTTTGAACGGTAGTGTATATATATATATATATATATATATGCATTATTAGGCCTATTTCATTTTAAAAATGGTCTTGCAGAAATATAGGTTGATATCCTTTTAAAGTAATAAACAAGTGTATTTTTATATGTGCACCTAAACTCTGGTATCATATTCACAATAGAAATATTCAAACTTCACCTAGCATCCAGCAGGTGTATGCTAGCAATAGAACTGCATTAGTTGATTAATCATTAAATCCATTGTTTTAAGCAGAAAGCAGCTTTTACAATGTGAGGATCAGTTTTTTGGAGTGTTGGTTGGAAAAAAACATTTGATGACGTCAACAAGGAAATTACAAGAAAAATATACTGGGTATTTTTCACTATTTTTTGACATTTTACAGATCACAAAAAAATCTGTGATCTGCACATGAATCTGTTTGTTTGTTTGTTTGGCTGTTTGTTGCTGTCCATCTAGTATAATGACGAAACAACCAATTACATTTCCCACAAAAAAACATAAAATTTCTTGGACAGAAGATATTCTGCCTAGATTTTTTCCAAATCTAGGCAAGATTTGGAAAAAAATGAGGTTCTGTGAAATTTTGTGAAAGAAAGTGGAATCTGAAAGTGCCCCTATTCGCTTCAGAGCACATCATTGGCTGAATTTTGAAAGATGCACAAAGTTGCTCAAATGTTGAGGTGTGTGTGTGTGTGTGTGTGTGTGTGTGTGTGTGTGTGTGTGTGTGTGTGTGAACACAATAAACATTTATAGACATTAACGGACAATTCCAGTTTCTCAACAATCTGTGAAGAAAGGGTTGCATAATACCTGGTAACAATTCTATATTCTGTGGTGCATTTTGCTTTTTTGGACCATATTTTGCTCCTTCTAGCTTGTTCTGTGCTTATTACTGTCTCCACCTAAACCCACAGCTGACTGCAGGCATGTTCATGCCTCAGCTCTGCAGGTTGTCAAAAGGCATTATGGGCAACAGACTGATGCAGAAGTACATGCGACAGGGTTAGGGAAAGTTCATTTAACACACATTATAAAGCTTTGAATAATAACAGCAAATATATTTAGCATCAAAAACTGACAGTATCAGGACAGAACAGTGTCAAATATCACTTTTTTCTTCAACAATTCGTTGGTTTCCAGTCAGTTTAGCAGCTTGTTGTGAGGCTGTTCTTAAAGCAGGCTTTAGATTTTTAGATTTGGTATTTAGTCTAGGCAAGATTTGGAAAAAATGGAGGTTCTGTGAAATTTTGTGAAAGAAAGTCAAATCTGAAAGTGCCCCTATTCGCTTCAGAGCACATCATTGTCTGAATTTTAAAAGATGCACAAAGTTGCTCCAATTTTGAGGTGTGTGTGTGTGTGTGTGTGTGTGTATGTGTGAACACAATAAACATTTATAGACATTAACGGACAATTCCAGTTTCTCAACAATCTGTGAAATTAAGTCATAAAGAGGGTAGACATGGGAGAAAAGTCTGCACCATAGGCGTAGGGATTGGGGGACTTGTCTTTCCCAGTAACACTGTGGTTTGTGTTTTGTTGTGTTTGCCTTTTCAAAGACAATTCCCCAACTTGATGTTCTGGTAGGTAGATTTTGTGGTTATTTACATACATAACAAGTCACCAGAATATAAGAAAGGAAGTGTCTAATACTCAAATGTTCCTCTGCATAATACCGGGCCTTGCTGTTTAAAGTGGGGCCCCATTGTGGACACTGATTTAGAAAAATCCTAGACCTGCCCCTGTATGTTCAGTGCTTCAGTAAAATTTGAGACTGTAGATGCAACACACACATTCCTGCTGTTGGATGGTGGCTACAGGTATTTGACTGACTAAAGATCCGGAACTTTACACATTCTAAAAACTGTTTTTATTAATTTAACCCTGTATAAACTAAACAAGCTACCAGGGCATGAATAAGAAACAATAACGTGCAAGGAAAGTTGCTTTAAAAATGTTCATTTTGTTGTGTCATCTTTTCTTATCCTACAAACAATAAAACACTCTGTAGCCAACTGGGTGATAGATACACAGAGGATTTGGGTATTTACCTTGCGGGGCAGCTGGATTCTCGAGATCACACGAGAATCCATCTTGCCAGGCTTCAAGTTGAAGAACCTACTGGCAGCTACTGGTGGGGTTTAAGTGTAATGACACAAGAAGAGACTGTTTGTTCTGGTGAATGTAGATGCTGCTTTAACATCACTTATAACAGAAGTGTAGAGTATTTCTTTATGTATAGAAGCGCAAAGAACTAACTTGACACACAAGATCTCGGGATCTTGCGATCTCACTATCTCGCAAATCCAGCTGTCTCGCAAGGTAAGCTTGTTGTTGTTTCCTCTTCTATGCTTTCCTACTATGTCTGATGGTTTGTTGATCAGATTGGTTGAAGGTAACCCATGAAATACGCTGATAGACAGATGTTTCATCCAATCACCTGCCAAGTGGTTAGAAGGTTCTGTAGAACAAACCCTGTGGGGCATCAGGTTACTCTGGTACACACAGGCCCAAGATCCGTGGCAGTGAAACAAATTGTATAATTTGGTCTAACTTGGATCTTGAGTCTGAGTGGACCAGTGAAAACCTCACTGCCATTTGCTGTGGAGTGTTTGCCTACTGCTTATGCCAGCTGCCAGCTATGAGAGCTGACTCTTACAGCAAACTGCTTGTGTGCTCCATGGAATCAACTGCTCATCCTTCAATGCTGTCAGACCTTGTAAAAAAAAAGTCTCTCTGCAAGGTGTCTCTGTGGTGGGTTGGAACTCCCTTTATGTTTACTTGATGTTGTATTAAGAATTTGGCTTTTAAAAACCAAACTAGGACATTTAACTGGAAACTAGGCCATTTCCCAACGCGTGTAAAAGCTGTTTAATATCTCAAATAGTTCCGGAAATATTTCAACATGTTGCATTATTCTGAAATTTCTGTGCGCTGTCTACACTCCAGAGGGGTTTAGAATAGAAGCTCCATTGTAGATGTGAATTTTGTCAAGATGCAGGCAACTTCACAGAAGGTGAATTTTTTACTGTTTTCCTTCACGACTCCCCTTCTCCCTCATTTCTTTCTTCTCCCTGTGTCTCTTTCCATCCATCTTGATCTCCCTCTGCACAGGTTGGCCTTTTCCCTTGTGTCTGTCTTCGTCTCTCTATCCGTCCTGACCTATTCACCCTCCCACGTCTCACTTTCCCTCTCTGTCCTTTTCTCTTTCTCCCATCTTTTTCTCTCCTATTCCTGAGGCTTTGTCCCAGTTTTGTAGTCACTGAAGGAGGATCCTGTGGGAGGCGACGCACACTCATGCACACAAAGACCCACAAACAGAGTGGAGGAAATAAGAGGCAGGAATAGGCATGGCCCTTCTTGTGTCTGGGTCTCCCCTGGGGAGCTCTGTCACCTCCACTCACAACTTAACTTCTCCAAACTGGTGTTTTGTCTCATGTTAGTGTGTTGTGCTTGTGTGTGTGTGTGTGTGTGTGTGTGTGTGTGTGTGTGTGTGTGTGTCAGTGTCTGTCTAGATGGGTCCATGGATTTTTGTATGTGTGTATGTGTCAGGAGAATTTTAAGTTATGTCCTGTCTGAGAGGGTTTTGTGTTAAAGCTTGGCTGCTGGGCAGGTGGTGGAATTGTCATTTTCAGCTCAGCCCCACTAGACCTTGCGTTGATTTTGAACTAAACTTAGAAACAGAAAGACAGAGATAGAGAAGAAATGGAGAATGTATCCAATCTGGGCCAAATCCTCTCACTGCATTTAACTCTCTTTGTAGTCTGCGATTCCATTGAGTTTTGGCCATTAAGAAGTGACAATGGTGCATCTATCCTACTGTGACGAACTCACATAATACTTAATGACTAGATGGACGTAATAATAATTACAGCCCATTACCTTAAGTATGTAGTCAACAAGTCCTCCAAACTATATAACCTCTAATATGACATGGCAGGAAATATGACTCCAAAAACGACATGTTTACAATAATACATCTGTGGAGCATTGTGAAGCGGTCGCAGTTTGGATACATTTACGAACTTAAACTACTTGGTTAGGTTTAGGAAAAGATCATGGTTTGGGTTCAAATAAGTATGTTAGTAAGGTAAGTTATGTGATTTATGTCATGTTAAAATAAGTCAATGTTGACTTTTGGTTTCACATGGGACACTGTGACGAACTCACATAATACTTAATGTCAACTAGATGGACGTAATAATAATTAAAGCCCATTACTTTAAGTATAATAAAATGTATTGATGATGTTGACTTTTGGTTTCACATGGGACACAAACAGCAGTCTCCTGGGTGAAAGACCTGTGTTGTTTGATCCGTCCATCCACCCTGACCTCCATTGTCACTCTTTATACTTATATACCACCAGACTTCAGCCTTTGCTCATAATTACTAAATCCACTAGAGGTCGCTGTAATAATCTGTTGCACATCCTATACAAATGTGTTTTGGGGGAGGACAGTCTCGAAAACAATAGTTTAAAAAGCTAAAAAATATTTTTCTTTTCTCCAAACTGCACCTTACTTATTTACTTACTTACTATAACAAAACTCTATATTATGTGATGTGTCACATAATAATATGTTAGTTAAAGCATATACCCTACCATTTAAAACCTCTCTGGAAAGCAGCAATAATTACTGGCAGGATGGTGATGACACTCACCTGTGCTTGCTGCTTGTTAGGGCAAAGAGTTTTCAACTGCATGAGTTTTTACACAGATGGATTTTGGCTGGAAGTCATTTGGGAGAAAAGCGGACTGTCTCTCTGATGTTAATAATTATAATATGAGAGAAACTGACATCAGACATGGACACACATGGAGAGAGAAAATGGAGACACGGACAAGATAGAAATGGCAAGATAGGTGCAATGGACAAAATATGAAAAAGTCAAAGCCCAGTTCATTCCTAACCCAGGGGCTAAAGAGAGAAAACTGTCCCATGAGTCACGGGAACTACAGCTAGCTAGGGTGAGATATATGGGGTCAATTTTGCAGTAACAAGACAAAGCCCTGCTAGATGCAATTTCTAAAGAGTGAGCCACTGCGCTAGAAATGTAGCCTTTGTCCTGAAAGTAGTGCTAGAAGAAATGTCATGGGAACAATAAAATCAAATGTTTTCATCCGCTCTGGAGCATGAACGTGCTCTGTGAATTTCATAGCAACCTGTCTAGTAGAATATGAGAGCTTGTATACAAAGTTGGAGAGTGTGACTTCCCATGACAATCATGAGTATGCATACCAAACTTTAAGGTAATGTGAGCAGTGGTCATTGAGATATCATATCCTGTGACAAGATGCATTATAGTTACATTTTCAGTCAGTCATTTCTCCCTCTAAGGAGAGCACATTTTCACAGACCCTCCCACATCGATTGGCACTTTCTGGCTGCTGTACCTTGACAGGTGACATGTAGTCTAGCTGCCACAGTGGACAAGGACGAGTTATTTATATTGTCCTCTGTGACCCACACTCCTGACTTTACAAAGATAATTCAGACATTCCCTGTTGGGCTGTAGTTGTGTCTATCAATGATGCACTAGTTGTCAGTAAAAATGTTACTGTTTTGTACTGTCTAAATAAAGCTCCACATGATGTATGTGCTGTGTGAGAGAATTACTGAATAATGTCTGTTTTATCACAGCAAAGTGCTTTCCAAACACAGATTAGAGTAAAACAAATTATTAAGCAAAGAACTTGAAGGGGGAAAAAGAAAAACTAAAATCCGAATTAGATTCAAATATGACCTGGTTAATAATAGAGATTTTGAATTGGCAAAATATCTCTGCTCTACTATGAACAAAGAGCAGAACCAGATATTATGCAAGAAAAGTGATTCATATGCCAAATTTTTTTACTTACTCTTGAGTCTTGATGATTGTGTGCACAGCAACAGAGCTATGGAGCCCGGACAGTGACTTTAAGCTTTTGGCATCAAATCTAAAATCTGAACTAAAAAAGGAAACCTGGCATTGAATTATTTGTAATGAAAAAAAGTTCTATCAACACTGAAACAAAAGGAGTGTGGTTATGTCAGGCTTTCGAGCGGGCGGCTGGTTCTCTCCGCAGGATGTAGATTAGATGGAAATCTTGCTCTTCTTGCCCCCTTTCCTCAAACTCTCCTTAAAACTGCAACAGAGAATTTAAGCTGAAGACCACTGTTACTGAAAAGAAACAGCATAAAAAAATGTCACTGAAAGCATGAAGAAACAATCTGAGGATTGTCAGTGAAAAATACATCAGAATTAAAAACAAATAAAAGTAAAACTAAATCTTTTTGACTGCCTGTTTTATTTTTCAGTGGGCCTATTTTCAGTGCCAATACAATTTTTTTCAATTAAAAGGGGTCCATAAAGGGGAAATATGGCATGTGCTGTCTTGTATATGGAGTATACAAATATATTACTTTTGTTTGGCAAAAAAAGTAATTGACAAACTGACAAGAAATGCACAAAATGTTATCTTACATTGTGATGTTACTTATATTTGGGGTTAGTTAGAGTCCAGTAAGCTTAGACCAAACTCAAAGATAAAAGAAACAACAGAACAAAAAATTGAAATCCAAATAGTCTTAATTGGGTTAAGGGAGGGGCACTGCTGTATGAAGAATCAGAGAAGTCTCAAGCTGATAAAATTCTTGTTTGTTTTTGAACTATTAAAGAAGGCCCATTACCCAAACAGAACATAAGGGTTAACCCCTTACCATGCCTCTTACCATAACCAAGTGTTTAAGTGAGAATTTCACAAACTGCTGACATTGGATGTAGAAAATGCCATCATTGATCATTATCCAGGGTTTTGCAATATTGTTCAGTATCAGTGTTCTTGTATTGCTGATAGGGTAGTGTGCCTTAATCTAAAGCCAAATTCCACAGATGATGGGAATGGGGCATCACCTTATTATTCCGTTTGAATGCATTTGTTTATTACTACCATGCACATAGAAAGAAAAGAAATGCGCTGAACTGAACAAGTCACTCTGCTTAAAAACATTCATTAAATGTTGAATAGGTCTAGTGCTTTTTCTTGCCTGGTCAGGGAAATGTCAAAGGAAAGAGCAGAGTATGACCTTGGCTTGTTTGTATAAACTGTTTTCCTGCCTTTTCTTTTTACCAAATAGTTACACATCAGCATCCACCCACCTAAATTCAAATCTGCACACATAAACACACACACACACACACACACACACACACACACACACACACACACACACACACACACACACATTCAACTCCTGCTCAAGGTGACATCATTGATAGCTGCTCATACATATTCATGACACTTTCATTACAATAAATAAATAAGCAGCTTATTTTTTTTCTTTCCTGAATATTCAATGAAGGGCATTTGAACCTTAGCCAAACCGCCAACACCAGCCATTGTAGTTCCACAAGTTACAGCAGCAGTAACTGCACAAAGAAATGGGGCAGCGTTATGACATTTGTATCCCTGCCTCTAAGATTCATCCCTCAAAAAAATCAATCTTTTATTCTCCCCTCTCTTTTCTTTAGCGCTCTGTCGCTGCAGCCATAGCAGGAACACATTTTGCCTCATGCATATTTCAGACGCAACACACGGCGTGGTGAAAAGTAACAGCTTTTTGCATAGTTTCCATTTCATTCCTAGTTATTATTTATGGGGACCCTTTCCAAAACGGCTGTACAAATATGTAATGCATGAAGCTATTTACTTCAATAATGATGGAGAGGCTGCTGTAAACTAACTGTAGGCAATAATGTTAGCCTCTGCACACAAACAGCAGGAAAAGGGGAATGCGAGTTATTGAATATATTATTACATTGTTTGTCTTGTACTGCATTCTTGTTGTGATCATTATAATTGTAAGGTGAATGGTATCTGTTTGTTGCAGTCTGAGTCAGCAATGCTCTGTAATAGCAAAAAAGGTGCACCTTGAATAAAAAAAAGAGATACACATGGAAGACAGATGAGGAAAGGGGTAAATGAGAGGTGTGTAAACAAATAGCTGCTAATGCGTACATATAAATATGGTACAAAAAAATGTAGAATGACATGAATGACTGCTAATGACAACACGCAGCAGAATACTATTTATAACACAATGTGTAACATTGGTTAATAACATTTAACATTGGATCTCTAATATTAAAGCAAGACTATGTAACTTTTGCTTAACAGCGGCCACTGTGGCCATTACAGATTAATGGCACTTTGAAAGTTCCTTCTATTTCCGAGATTCCCCTGAGTCAGTCGCTTTAATAATATCATCACCAGAAGACCTGACTGAGGGTGAGTAAAATGTGACCACAAGCAGAAAAACTTTAGTGATGGAATCATGTTTGAATGTGACATACTAAATTATACATGGTTCTGTGAGCTATGACGTGGTCATGACCATTAGCTTTTTAGCTTAAGGCTGTAGCAACAAAATTGCGTGTGTTGAGGAAGTGTACATTTTATTGCTAATGGATTCAACATCTCATTTGTAAGAGGAATACTGTGTGAATACATGCAATAATGATATTAATAAACCCAACAATATTGAAAAAGAAAAATGATTTGATAAAATATTAGAACTCAGTCATTATCATTATCACATTGACATTTTTCCCAATGCCACACATTTTATAATGTCAACTGTCATGAGGTGTTGTCTCCAATCACTGCCCCCTCACCATTTTGCCAGTCTATAAAAGCAAATGAAAATCATGAAGGAAACAAATACAATACT
This sequence comes from Nannoperca australis, assembly GCA_036023655.1. Lineage (NCBI taxonomy): Eukaryota > Metazoa > Chordata > Actinopteri > Centrarchiformes > Percichthyidae > Nannoperca > Nannoperca australis. The sequence continues at coordinate 4,714 of JAVQJD010096239.1, read as the reverse complement.
TTAAAATAATAACAATGAAAGAACACTTAACGATAATGTCTTGAGTGATAACAATAACGTGATAATGTATTTAATATATTGTATTATTTAATAAGCCATTTCATTATTTTAGAATAGATTTGTCAACTGGCAGCACACATTGTCTTGGACCAATGTAGGTGATGAGCCCTGGTGTACAGGACGTGTTGAAGTGCATGTAGTACAGGTCATTTTATATCACAACATTAATAAAGCAGTAACATTTGTGGAGAATCAATTGAAATACTGTTAATGAATAAAATAACCATATGAGAATATACAGAATGTATGGTCATGTATAAAAGATTGTCATTCCCCACCCCTACCCCATACAGCAGTAATACATGGTTAATGGATAAAAGCACAAAAAAACACCAGAGATTCTGAAACAATATCAACACAAAATTTATGAAAAAGAAAGGGTTGCCGAACTGGGAGGATGTTGATTTGATAGTAGTGGCCACTCAACACCAAATAACTCAACTAAATAAATAAATAAATAAACAAACAAGAAGGAAGTGTCAGTAATGCCACAGAAAAGCAAAAGTATGATTTCCACATTTAAACGGATTCACTTTTTTGATCAAGCTATTTTGGGAGGCAAGAGGATATTTGGTTGAACATTTGCCTCTGCAGCTGTTAATTATTTAGCTGGCTACTCTGCATTCTAATGATTTAGCGTTTGGGGTTCGTTGAGTTCCCGTATGAGAAAGTTTTGCATCATCTTAGAAGCGCCGGAGTGAACTTAATACTGAATACACAGAGCTGAAACAGCTTCCAATGTTCTCACCACGGCACGGTAACGAGACCAAAGAGCTGCTTCGTTAGACAGTCTGCATAGTTCCTCAAAATTAACTCAGAGAACATCTTAAAGGCTTGAGCATGCTGCGACAAATCCACTGGCTACGTTTAACTTATCCTATTTGAAGCTGCTTTTGATTTATATGATTGCATTAGAATATCAGGTATACTCATTTTAAGATCTCAGATAACCTGATGCCTGACTTACCCAATAATAATTCTGTAAATTTGTTTATTCATGGAAAACAGGAAGATTTCCTCCCATGTTGGTGTGAGATTCTGTGCAACATGAGATCTTACAGCCCCCTCCATCCTGCCTCTAGTGCAGGTGACTATGAAATTTGCTGTTAGGGGGCTGCCAAGCTCCTTTAATTATGCTGTGATGTTAAATTGGGTATGGAGGAAGAGAGCAGGCTGCATGCTGTAATGCTGGCCTCATGCCCAGGTCCAATGTAGCCATAGATACATACAGCCTACAACTGCTACAAAGTCCTTTACAGGGCTTGTTGGCACCATAAAGTCATCTGAACTTAGTATTTTACAATTTGGCGACTGCATATTGCAAAGAAATCTGCTAAGAAATCACAGGTTACAAAACTAGCATTATTACAGGTTAGCAACATAAATCCATAGTAATGTATGTATACTTCTAGCTTCTCGATAGCCATGTTTGTCCTTAGATGCAGACAGCTGCTGGACTGACAGAGGTGTATGTGTGTATTCATACATATGTAGAAGTGTTTTTGGTTTCTGTACACGTTTTCATTGCAGTGTGTGTTTTTGTGTGTGTGCATCGAAAAGTAAATGGACAAGGTGATGCTGGACCAGATGGTGCATATGTCGGATGCTCAACACAGAAGCTAAGGTGTCACCTTGGCTTGGTAATGAGACAGGGAGGTATGGGGTGGTGGTGTGGTAGGAGCAGTGAGTTGGTTTCAGATAAAAAAACAATGATTTGTGAGGCTTGCATTGGTGGAGTGTCAAGTTAATGCATTCTTGAAGGTTTCACATGGTCTTTGCAAGTCTTTTTTTTATTATAAAAAGGGATTACAACCCCTTTGTCTGTCCAAAACATTATAGAATTTTTAACAGCATGCTGATGAGAAGTGATATGGTCATACAGCACGACCTTTTGACAGCAGGATACAAGACCAATATTCTCATTTTTTCCACTTTAAATATGCCATTTACTTGAATATGGCAGGTATTTCCTAGTGTTTTTGTAGTTCGACCCATACTGTATATCTTGGCCTCTTCGTCTTGATTTGGACCAATCTTTTTAAATTGTCTTATCTGTCTCCCATGAGTCCCCAAATTAAAATTCAATTCAATTTATTTTTTATTTTATTTACCTGAAAAATGTATTTCAGGTATTTTTAAACCTGGGCCCTATTTATTTATTTATTTATTCATCATATCCAGTAGATCGCCTTGCCGGCAGCCACGAAATTGTTGTCAGTTGTTTTTGTTTAACCAGAAACAGAAGTCTCGCTCTGAAAAATGATCTTACTCTTTAACAAAATGATTTGTCTCTGTAGGGATCCTTTCCACTATGTTGTAACAGTCTAACACTTTGAATAACAGTCTAAGCCTGTCAATGGCCAAAACATTTTTAGTGGACATACTTTTCACAGACTGAATTGCCCCAAAGGATTATGTCGCAGCCTGTTCAACTGGACCTATTCCAAAACTTTTGGTAACTATTAATTATTTAGTCTCCAAAATGTTTAAAGAATAGGGCTCAGGTTTAAAAATACCAGAAGCACCCTTTAATGTAAGTGCAAAACTGAATCACCTTGAAAAATAAAAGAAATTCAAATAGCTGAGAAAACAGCAGTTGTACAATGACTGTGTTTGTGTAAATTTGCTTCGATATCACTCATGAGGAGTTACCTTTCAGAAGAGTGCATTATTATATCTATAATTGAATGTATTCAAGTAGAGTTTTTGGGAGGTATTGTGCACAAAAAGGGTGCAGTATGTTTGTTAGTGAAGTTCTGTAAGTGTAAATGTCTCATGCTCATGATGTATACACATATTGCTTTTTCACATAGGATGAACCTTCACATTGACTGCACGTGAATGAGCTGTAATGCTGTCAAAATGTCCTCCATTAGTGTCAATGCTGTATAAACAAACCCCTTTGAAAACAGATTACAGAGTAAAACTAGCACATCACACAGCTTGTCACATCTCACTGTCTCATACTACAGAAATTGACATACATATATAAATTAATAATGAAAATGGAAAATTAAATGGAAAGTAAATAAATAATGACATTTATACAATTTTAAATAAATACAATAGCAAATAACAATGTATGCAAAAGTATGTCACATTTGATCAATTACTTAATGGCTACATTTATTTTCAAAAAATTTTCTTGTGCATTTAAACGCATACTAATTAATATGTAGAGTAATTTATTCATATATTTTTTATTTTGGCAGTTTCGGTCCTCCATAACTGTCTGATTATTATGACTTGTTTATTTTAAGACATTTGATATATGTGTATGATTGTCTTCCATGTCCACCTTCAGTCTCCTACCTCCACTCTCTTCTTGCTGTTTACTCATATACGAGCAGATGAAAAGTCATTAGCTCCATCCCAAATTACTACCTAGTGTCTCATCTGTAATATTTATGTGCTGCACTAACAAATATAGAAGAATGACAGAACAGCTTATTGCCACAATGAGAAGTAATGAGATGTAATTTGCTGTTGCACTACTACATAAATCATTTAAAGCCCTGCAGTCATATTCACTCCAAAGGTGCTCTGCAATGGACCAGCCTTGGCATTAATCGATGCCTCTCTTTCTGTCTCTGTTGCTCTCTGTCTGCTTTCAACTCAGTTTTACCACACTTGTTAATTCAGGTTTGTGATTTTGATATTTCACCCACATTACACATTTGTCTGGCGAGATCGGACGTCTTTGGACGTTTTCAATTTCTAGAAACAGCTTTGGTTTGGCTTGACTATTATGGAAAATGTTATTAATTTAATACAATGATTTATATATCAGGTTTATACATAAAGACAACACAACCAAGTTTTGAATAACAAAATGTTCATTCATGACATGAGAACTAGTTGTCAAACCAGTGTGACAGAATGCAATGCTTTCACTGCAAACATGAACATACACCGATCAACCATAACATTATGACCACCTGCCTAATGTTATGCAGGTCCCCCTTTTGCTGCCAAAACAGCCCTGATCCGTTGAGACATGGACTCCACCAGACCTCTGAAGGTGTGCTGTGGTATCTGGCACCATGATGTTAGCAGCAGGTCCTTTAAGTTTTGTAAGTTGCGAGATGGGGCCTCCATGGATTGGATTTGTTTGTTCAGCACCTCCCATAGATGATCAACTGGATTAAGATCTGGGGAATTTGGAGGCTAAGTGTTGTCACCAACACATTTCACTCGTCATGTTCCTCAAACCATTCTTGAACCATTGTTGGGTGAACTTGGTCTGCAGCTATGTTTAGGTAGGTGGTACGTGTCAAAGTAACATCCACATGAATGGTAGGATCCAAGGTTTCCCAGCAGAACATTGCCCAGAGCATCACAGGGCCTCCACCTGCTTGCCTTCATCCCATAATGCATCCTGGTGCAATGTCTTCCTCAGGTAAGCGATGCACACACAGCCGGCCATCCACATGATGTAAAAGAAATCATGATTCATCAGTCTGACCATTTTCCATTGCTCTGTGATCCAGTTTATATAGCGCCATATAATAACAAAGTTATCTCAGGGCACTCAATCACATGGAGCCGGCCGAGACCAACTTCCACACACACAAAGACCCAACGTTCCCACCATGAGCAAGCACTAGGCGACAACGGCAAGGAAAAACTCCCTTTTAACAGGTAGAAACCTCGA
>JAVQJD010096233.1:0-16311 GCA_036023655.1 Nannoperca australis | reverse complement strand
AAGACTAGTTTAAAGTCATCTTCATTGAAAAGTACAGTGCTTTTCCTTCAAAAATAAGGACATTTCAATGTGACCCCAAACTTTTGAACGGTAGTGTATATATATATATATATATACAGACTTGACTTACTGTATAGGGAGGCTATTGCAGTAAAATCACTATTTCAGGTCTTCCTGGGATGATTTACACATTACAGGTTAACATGCAAGAGTTAAAAACTATCCAAGAGTGTATTAATGGCTGTGTGAGTACTGACATTTTAAGCCAGCAGTGAGGCTGGGAGGGTTTTAGGTTCTAAACCTAGAAACTTTTTCTCGGCTCCCTTGCCTTATCAGAAAATCATCTGTGGGTTAATATGAGACCCCTTGAATAAATGTAGTGATCGGCGCTAAAGAACAACCTTGTTACTGAATATTTTCTGTGCACATTATGTAACAATGCTATGGTTAACTAATAAAACAGGATAAATAGGATACAGGTGAAGTTTCAGCAGCAGCTAGTTGTATTGACAGTGTGTTTAAATTAACACCTGTCATCTGGAGTGGTTTGTAATTAATGTTCAGCTGAACTAACCACTGACTTCATTTTTTTTTCTTAACACAAACTCAATTTATCCTTCAGCCTTATTGAAAAACTAGTTTCACTGTCTCATCTGTGCTGTGAATATGATGAATAAATATAATGCAATGTTTCTTAATTTATTGCTTGGGCCCAGAATGGTCACTCACATAACATTTACTCAGTTAGGTCTTTAAAATAAATTATCTTGTATTTTATTTTACCTTCATACTCAAAATATTTTTTTTACACTGGATGACTCAGAATTCTGTAGCAACATGAGCTAGTTTAACTTCCTTACAATCTAAATAACTTGGACTGAGTCTTTCCTACTTTGCAATGTGGTGAGTCATTAGCAAAACATAGCACTTTAAAAGCAAAGTCAGGATGTATTGTTACATGTGGGAGCTACATCTTTTTGTGGTAGATGGTGTTGATGTGGATTTCTGCTTATGTTGGATTCGATCATTAAGACCCTCTGCTCTCCGTCTTTCTGTTCACCATCACTCTCATCCCCACCTCCCTGCTTCTCTGTCCTGAAAGATTTTAAATGTTTAAACAGCAACTGTGGTCAGTCATCAATCACACTGACACAGATGATTACTGAAGGCACACACACACACACACACACACACACACATAACCACAGTCATTACTAAACACCTAATGGACACGCAGCCAGGCACTGGCCTTTAAGCACTACGTCTGTCATGTACACACACACACACACACACACACACACACACACACACATTATACTCTCAATCACTCAAGCTCATTAGCCTTTTCTTTTGCTTCATCTATCTTTCATCCTATTTCCTTTTACATACTCCTGCCAAAATAAAACACCTTTTTCTACCTTTTTCAATCTTTCTGTTGACCGGTCCCATCTTTGCTCCCTCTTTTTCTGTCTGTCTGTCTGTCTGTCTCTCTTTCTGCCACATTTCAGTCTTCATTTCTGTCCAACTGCATCTCCATCTCTCTTTGTCTCTCCTCCCACCACACATGCAGGGCGTCGTCCTCCGTAATAAATCTTGTTTCCTGTCCGTCGAGGCTGATGCTGCCTGCAGCTCTATGCAGAGTGATAGATGATACAATATTGGGCTATTGCAACGCTGCGACTGAGATCTAGGGTTCTCATAAGAAAAGGGCCTCTGTAGCCTGTAGGGAGAGAGAGACAGAGAGGAGAGAGAGGATGGAAGTATGTGAGAAGAAGAGAAAGAAGAACAGAAATGAGAAAGAGACTTTGTACCGAGCTAGAAAAAGAGGGAAAGCAAGGGTGACTGGGAAAAATATGACACATTGCTAAATGTGTGATCATGAATAATTTAGGAGTCTTGGCAAATGAAATATTTCTACAATGTAGAAATAATATACAACAAAACCTTTGGCAGACAAGAAGAAAAGCAATATGAAACATGAACAATCCATTGTTTTTGAATGATTTGTCTTACACGGACATATAGAATCAAAAAAGTGTAAAAGAATAAAAATCTTTCTAAACGTGAATTTAGAAACTTGAAGGCCTAGACCCAAAAGCCATCCAGCCTCACATTTTCAAATCCATCCTGCATCAACAAGACAACAACAAATCCTGCTGAGTTAGTTACATTTTTGTTTGTAAATTAAAAAAATAAAATAAGACAAGGACCTAAATGAGCCCATCATGACACTCTACATTAGAGAGGGAGGATTAGCAGAAAACAGTAACACAGTGAAAGAAAGATGGAAAAGTTACAGTGTCTATAAGACTCTCTGTGGACTCTCTGCAATGCCATAATGTCAGCATGAGCTGGTCAGTGAAATGTTATGATACCCAATAGAAATGATGGCCAAAACTAAACAATTAAGACGCAGCTCATAAAAAACACACAATTAAGACGCTATTCTACAAGGACCTAAATAGTCTTAGTCTTAGAAAGAGAGAAGAGGCAAACCAAAAGGAGAGTTACAGCCCGTAAAATACAACATCAAAGGTCTGCTGCAGAATACATCACTTAACTGGAGTTAGACAGAACAGTGTCTTCTGTTCGATCTTTGGAGGAGGATATACTGTGCTGCATACAGGGGGGGGCGGGGCTTCAGAGGGTAGAAGGGCGAGAGAAACACACCGTAAAGAGTGTCAGTGGTAACTCAGTTGCTGATGTGCTCTGTATATGTGCTTCCCCTGTTTTTTGCTTTCTCTCTCTGTCTCTCTTTTTCTCTGACACACACACACACACACACACACACAAACCGCTACCACGCTGTGTCACACCGTTTGCTGCAGTGTTTGGACTGATTAATAGAGCCACCCGTGGTTCTCTATTACGGATAAAGACATCACACACACAGATCAGCGCATGTGAGAATGTCCTCACCGTTAAAACGACAGCATTGTTCAAATATTTAATACAATGGGATATGTTTACCTTTTCCTGAGAAGTGATCTCTTCTCTGAGAGGAGGTCTGAGTGGAAGTTTGTTTGTACCAAGTGTCCGACTTTCTGAAACTCAATGTTGTTTTCGTTAAAACATAAAACAATCTTTCTCTAACTTGAAGTCCTTTGTGTGATCACGGACATAAAGGTGCATGAACCAAACATAAACCATAAAGGTGACAGAAAGAGAAAATGCACGTATGAATCATTTTTGTGATTTGGATGTCATGGTCCCTGAACTGGGTTCCTGTTTTATTTTGGTAGTCTGTGTGCTTGTGTTTGTCTTTTCTTGTGCCTTCCTGTCTTTGTTTGGTTCCCTCCTTGGTTTGATTGAACTCACCTGTGTCTGATCCTCTCGTTTGCCTCCCCTATATATAGCGGTCCCTGTCCTTTGTGTGTTGAGTTGTTGTTGTTGTTGTTGTTGTTGTTGTTGTTGTTGGTGGTGGTGGTGGTGGTGGTGTGTTTTGAGTTTTGAGTTTTGAGTTTTGAGTTTTGACTATGTTGCAGTCAGTTTTGGTTCGCCTCATCATCCTTTTGCCTGCTTTTCTGGTCACCTTTTCTAGTCACCTGTAAGTCACTTTTGAATTTGGAATAAACTCCAGTCTCACCAGGCAGTCTGCATTTGGGTCCTTCTTCTGCTGCCTGATGGCAGACCCTGACATTGGATTCTTTTTTAAATGTCTTGCTGACAATAACCTACCACACACACTTACACACCAGTATGTAACGGCTACTGGAGGGTTGAGGTTCGCTTAAACGGCAGTAAGCTTTTGTCCCCTACAACTTCTATCCAGTTCACTCTGCCTGTGTTATCTTTTATTACTTTTCACTTTTTGTAATATCTGAATCGGATCAGATGTAGACTGCTTTTACCAAACAGAGTAAGCAAGAGTTTGCTTACTTTGGTGAAAATCAAAGCCTTCCTGTGAATTGTAGGTGAAAAGCCTTTAATGTGAAGCAGGAGCAAATGTACATATGACATCTATTTCTGTTGTCAGCTTTTTAAATTTACCATGTGCATGAACACACATGTCACAGAGACAAAGTGCAGGATACCAGACAACAGTTGTCAGAAAGCACAAAGTTGTGTAAGCCCAACACTTCCTCTTGACGTTTCCAACAAAAGTCTTCCAACTAAAATGATTTGTACCTTTTTATCATGAAGCAGCTGAGGAGGTCTTGGGTGTCACAGAAAGGAGATAGGTTGGGACACGCTAGCCACTTTATTGATGGTCGGACAATTTCCGACTTTTTGTGTTTATTTGTTCTTGTCTTGGTTATGTATCCATTCAGCAATATATGTGTGTTTGTCACAGCCTCAGGCAGTCTGTCTGTTGGATGTATCCACTCGAACTGTAGTCAGGTGCAACATAGTGAGCCAACAACTCTTCAGGTACACTGCTGCAGTTTTGGACTACCCTCCTTGTTGTAATTATACTGTATGTGTGCTTGTTTTTATAAACTACCAATACGTTAAAATTAAGACTTTACAGAATACATTAAAGCTGAATTTATCGGCATTAAAAAAAAACATTGTCATGGTTATTTACACAACACAGCAATATTAGCATTCATTTGGAGACATGTTTCAGTCTTTTAGCTCTGTGTTTGGTCTCCATCAGCTCCTGAGGGAAACATCGGCTTCTTTAGCTACTAAATTCTCCAGCCTGTTCACCAGCTAGTTGCTTGTGTGTCTGCTGTTTGGTCCTGGGCAGGTAGCTTTCTTGCTGAAAACATCTGCCCGTGGAGCAGGACATAAATTATAGGGGAGGGCCAAATCTGTTGAGAGCCCCTGTTTAAATCAGAATGAGCTTTTATTTACAGCTGCACACTGGGGTTCCTCAAGTCCGAACAGTTGTTGCTCGAAATCACCAGCTGCCACTCACTGCTGCATGCTGAGTCGAGACTAGAGGACACAGAAATACACACACTTAAAGGCTCACAAAATGCACCATGTGAGCACCTTATACACACACACACACACACACACACGTTGTGCAGGAGGTGTTCTGGGTCTAGTAGCCTTCTCTTAACTCAGCGGGAATTGGATGAACCTCTCTCTCTCTCCACTCTAGCAGATTGATAGGTGATTCAACCCAGTTTTGTGCTGAGTACAAACTGTATAGGGATCAGTATTATAATTGTGATAGGAACTTTAAGGGTGCTGTGTGTAAAGCTGTAGTTGAATGTCTTTCACTAGGCGATTTGTTGTATTTCAAAGCTTCTTTGTGTCTTTGCGTTCCTGCATATTGCTTACTACCTATCGCTAGAAGCAGAAAAAAATGATTTAGTTCTTTTTTAGTCCACATTGTAAAAAATACTCCTTTACACATTACATTCAAAACCAGTTTTATGATCAGTATCCCAAGTGTGATTAGGTTTAGGCAATAAGAGCTCTTTGGTTAATGTTCGGAAAGATCACGGTTTGGGTTAAATGTTAATAAAGTAAAATACGCCATGTCTCAAGTCAATGTTGACTTTTTTAGGCATTTAACCTACACAATGGGTGCCTAAATATAACCATAAGAATGTTGATCATGCTTTAGTTATGAGTGGATACTAGAGGGAAAACAAATCAAATATTTTGTCAGTGAACATTGTGCTAATACATTCAATATTAGAATTTTGCAACTTGTCATATGTTTCTTCAAAATGTTAACAGAAAACAGGCGATAGGGTTGTTTTCATGTTGTAGCTGGTGAAGAGTAAAATCTGCATTCTCATTCTCTCCCTCTTCTTGGCTTCCTTTACTCTGTTTAATTGATTGATTCTGTTTTGTACAATATGACACACACACTTACTTCCTCTTACCTGTTTCTTGCACAAAGTACACAAAGGTACAAAGAGACACACAGACGTGAGAACATCTACCACAAAAACACACTCTTTATCACTGTTGAAATGAACACAGCGATACACATGCATGGACTCATAAAGGCAGTCATCTGTCACTCTCCATCAAGTGATGAATAATACACCAGTCTGTCACCAATCCAATAAGCACAAACTGCCCCGAGCCGCTGGTAAATGCACAACATGGTGAAACAAAAAAACACACTCCCAGACACACACTGGAAACCACACAAATAGCCACAAATAACAGCCCTGCACACACACACTGAGCTGTGATTGATGTGTTGGAGCTCTGTTTACATGTGAAGCCATGAAGGCATTATTAGAAAATTAATGATTGAGGACTTTCATCCCATAGAGAGGTAAAGAGTGCAACACACACACACACACACACACACAGGAAAAGAGAGGGGCATGATTAGAAACCTCATGATGACAACATTACTTATTTTTCCTTTGTTTTCATAGTGTGACATTGTTCAATAGAAAATATCACAGACCACCAGAAGCCAACTTTTCCATCCTAAAGATAAAATGTTACAGAGAGAAGAAATGCAACTATTACAGCACATTCACAGTCAGGTGGTAACAGTCGCCTTTTCAAAGAAGGTATGCCGAGTGACCGCAATGCATTTTAGAGTTCATCAGAAACAGGTTGTAAAGATGACAAGTCGCTAATCATACAGACTGGAAGAATTGTGTCCAACCTGACTCACATCTTCTCCTCTGAATTCTTCTGGCAGAGTATTTAAGGTTCCTCAGTTGCAACAAGCATTAATTCACACCTATACCATAAATGACTTAACACCAAGAGGTGTTTTTGGACACTGGGGTTGTGCAATAAATCTTTAAATCCACCTGCGAGTTTATACAGGCTGCATCGTGTCTGATGAATATATGAGTGCGAGGATATGTTAGATTATGCATGTGATAGTTTTATTGTGTAGGATTATTGTTTTTATTAAGTTAATCGCCTGTAGTTTTTTAAATAATTATTTGGGAAGTGTAGTTCATTGTCTTCATCTTGATAGTTACTTATGCTTCATTATATTTTGTAATTACCTTAGGTCATCAGTGGTGTGTGCCCCAGACAAGGTTCCCTATGTATATCAAATCAAATGGCAGCAGACAGTTCTCAACCTATCATGTATTCACGTGTTCATTCAGTTGGTCCTAAAATCAACAAAACTGGATCTACTGTATGACCGTTTTTCTTTTTGCTTGTTCATGACCCCTCATTTGCATTTGAATATGTCTAGTTTGCACGTGGAGGAAAATACAAAATTATGTTAGAGAACTTTAAATTGTGTTATATGTAGGGCAAGGTTCAAATAGCAGTTACATTTTGGATATGTTTATTAAACCTTTTGTCTATCCATGTTTTTTTTTATTAGAAAAGAATAATGTACAAAACAACCACGGAGGCAGCATTTTCATTTTTGATCATCAACTTAATTCTTTGAATAGTCATATTTATACATACAGACACACTCCCACAGACAGGGTCCATCGCTAGTTAGCTTATAACTAACTATGCAGTTAGTTTATTAGCTGTTTGAGCCAAATTAACACAAACTGCACAAATGATCCAGTGGTCAAATTCAAGCATATGATCGCTTTTCAACACACACCTTAACACTGCAACAGGGGCTTGAATTGCCACAGGGGCTGTGCTTGCCCCAAACACATTGCTGGTACTGTTAGTCATTTAAAACATATCTAACTTCAAAGTATAATTTCATGCAACACTGCAGTTGCTCAGTGGGCAGAGCAGGTTTGATCCAACACATATTGACAGGTATGTGTGGGCATGAGCCTTTGCAGTGAGGTAAAGTTGGCTGTGTGGGTGAGGACAGGGAGTACAAAACACAGGCATTCTGCTGCTGGTGCCAGCAACACAGACACACACACACACACACACACACACACACTTGTGCCACCTACCCAGATGAAAGCATTGGCTCTGTGGCAGACCACTCTCTGGCTCCCTTAGAGGCCCTGTTGAGGGCTATTGTTGCTATTTATAGGATAACGAGTCAGCAGTGTGTACTGTAGTATGTTATGTATTTTTTCCTGTTTGTGCGTGCGCGCACACACACACACACACACACAGCAGGTGTTTATGTTTACTTATGTTCCATATTTGAAGGGAATGTGCGTATGAGACCTCCTACATTAACATTGTGGCTGGATCTCCATAACTCGACACACAGACACACAGACATACAGACAAACAGACACACACACACACACTCATACATACACACACAAACACACACACACGTTTACTTACAATCCAATGAGGGGAAAACCGCAGCCTTGGATAGTTTGAGTCTTAATGTCAATAACCACCTCTAAAAGTACAAGTGTTTGTGGCTGAGCAGCCGCTTTAAATAAGCCACAGGCTACTGAACGGAAAGACTGATATCATCATAACAGAATGTGCTTGCTATAATGGTGACTGATGAAATGTTTTACAAGTGAATAAGAGGGATGGAAAAAGAAAGAAAGAAGCAGACGAGGAAGACACTGATGATAAAATGCTTCATAACAGAAGCGAGTGATGAACGAATGAGCGAAGGAAAATGAGATGTTTGAGATGATTGAAAGCAGCAGGGGGTGGGAGAAATATTAAATAAAGTAAGGGATTAATGGAGGAAAGGAAGAAAAGAGAAACATGGGAGGGTATCACAAAAATGACAAAAAGAAACACGATGGATAAGAAACAGAGAGAAATACAACATGCAAATAAAAAGTTAATAACACAAAATAAGTAGTTGTTCAGGTGAGACTTGCTGCTTTAGTGTAACTTTTTACTTTGGCAAAAAAAATCAGGGACCGTTGCCAGCCACTGGCAAACAGCCAAACAAATGAAGACCCAGAAATGAGAGAGCAATAAACCTTATACTGTGATTAGATTTGCAACAATCTTATTTGTACTGGTGTAGTGAGAAGGAAAAAAAGCTTTTGTCTGATGAAATGTAATTTGATTTAGCAGCATGCAGCCCGTGAGTTCAGGACATTAGGAGAGCAGGGTGCTGGAAGCTGCCAAGACCATGAACAGCTCTCTCACCCAGACGCCCACCCAGGTGGGGGAAGATGAAAAATAATGGATTTTATACAGTTGTTAAAGGAGACATTTTGCACTTAGGTTACTTTATGTTTTCAACAAATTGAAAAATAAGATTCAGCAAACGGCTGCACAGCATGCAAATTACATTTGTATGTCATTATTTTTTTTTATGCTTTTCAGTCCTGTCCCCTCTCTGCTCTCGGTCTGTGCTGCTTTGTGAACTCAAAAATATATTCAAATAATTAAAGTTGATCAGTTTGTGGTAAATAGCTGGGGGCCGAGAAAGCAGAAGCTAAGGAAAAATGTGGAACAAGTGCAAAGATGGAGTGAAAGATGGCAGAAAGGGAAACAAATAAATCAAAACATTAAAACAGCTACCTCAGTCGGTAGAGCATGAGTCTCTTAATCCCAGGGTCACACCCCACGTCTGGGGACCCCGGAGTTTGGAAGTCGCTTTGAATAAATGCCTAAATGTAATGTAATATATCATTTGTACATATAATTATTGCAGTAAATGGAAATAATTTGGAGGGCTGGAAGTCTTAAAGAAAAAGTTTCAAACAAGCAAACAGGAAGGAAGGAATCAAATCAACCGTGCTTCTGTGAACCTAACAGTGTGGGTTTGCTCCCACAAATAAATGTGACCACTCAGAAAAATTCATTCTCCACAACGTGTGGAGCTTCACTGAAGCCACAAATTTTGAGATTTTACTCATTAAATTTTGTTTATGGGGATTGTTGTGTGGTGACACGCATTATGCATAGTTGACATTATATTAGAAGTAATAGGTTCGTAATAGAGTATCTTAAATGTTAACAGTGAGGCAGTAGTGCATCCACTGGCCCTTCTTGGAGGTGCATGTCCACACACACACACACACACACACACATATTGTGTTCACCTAGCTGCCTATGCTGCTGCCTTCCAATACCAGACTTGTCCCACATAAACGGCTGCTTGTTGGTTTATGTGGGAGCTGGGTGCATTTGGTTGTGTGCGTAATAAAAGACAGCGACACAGGAATGGTGGAGGGGAGTGATATAACAGTTGGGTAACATTTGCAAGATATTCCCTCTCACAACTTCTAAATGTAACTTTATCAACGATAAGATAAAGATATTATCTTTTTTCTAAAGTCTAAAATGTTAGTTAGTCTAAAATGAATTTGTTTGAAGATGTTTTTTTTACCTTCTTACTTTATTATTTTATTTTATTTTTTACCAAAGTGTGTGTGTGTGTGTGTGTGTGTGTGTGTGTGTGTGTGTGTGTGTGTGTGTGTTACTAAGCAGAGAGTTAAAATCTGTGTTCGTAGGTTGTACTCTCAGCAATGGCCAACCACAAGAGACCTGTGTGTGTCTGCGTTTGCAGACTAACATTCACATGGGCCTGCTTGAGTTTGTATTAACCTTAGTAAAGCTGTGTTCAGGATCTGGAGAGATGAGATTTGATCAAACTAAAGTTTGGACATAAAGCATGTATTCAGCAGACTAAGAGGACGCAGTGGTTGTGTGTATCCAGTTTATAGCTGTCTCTCATGGACAGGTTTTGGGCGTTTGAGACTCATTCACCCTTAAACTACATTCAATTAGTGTGTGCAGAAATGTTGATGCTTCTGTCCATGTATGCACACACATCTGTGTGTGCAGTTGTGTGTTTTTGTGTCAGAAGAAGCGTGAGAACCGGGTCAGAGTAGCAGTGTGATGAAGATGCAATGAATAAATGAGGGCAGGAGTGATGAGAAAAAGAAGAAGAAAGAAGTGAAGCACTGCTGACGTGGAGAAATCACTAATAATGGCTGTCTAAGCTAATTAGAGGGCTAAAACCAAACTAGCATCATACTGTATACAGTTGCAACCAATTAAGAAGCAAGAAGCATGAATTAAAGTAGGGCAGATGGTCTGGGATGTGCGACAGCCTATAGTGAAGTTATTTGGGCCCTTGGATAAAAACACTGGACTGGAATTCTTCTCACTGTGGTTTCACATTTAAGCTACTGCCTTCCTGCCTACTTCTTAAATGTATTGATTTATAATATCCACATATAGAAACACACACACATTCATATAATTTCACACAGTAAGCTAGTTATCCCAAGATGTCATAATTTTTATTCCATCATTATTCTCACTTTTGTACATTTACCATAAGATAAATTAGTTGCTTGGGCGACAGATTTCCTATTGTGATCTTCCAGCTAATCTCCACCCGGCTGAGTGCTTTGGTTTGAGTGTTTTCATGAGTACGTGTTACTGTAAATTGGAGCAACCTTTCACGCCTTGATTAAATGAAAATAATCTTCGATCCCTCATGCATTGGCCTCTCATGGGTTCATATGCCAGAACACCCTGAGACAGACAGACAGACAGAGAGAGAGAGAGAGAGAGAGAGAGAGAGAGAGAGAGAGAGAGAGAAAGAGAGAGAAGGTGAGGGAAAAAAGTGAACATGAAGGAAAGGAAGGGTAGAAAGAAGGAGAAATGTCCAAAACAAAGTAAATAAGGTCCAGGATCATTATTTAAAATATGTTTATGGTTTAGGTTTGAAAAAACATGTTATTTTTACAAAATCAGAAAATGAATGAATTAAAGTTAATTTGTTTAACCATTTGCCAACTCTTTGTTATTACTCTTGGCTAAAATCAGCAGCTCATACACTCTTTATTTTGAAAAAACTGAAAGCATATTCTGAACAGTCAATGTTCTTGTTAGAGATCTAGTTTAGAGTCTTCTCTCAGTATGAAACAAAACAACTCGTATATGTGTGGGGATGTAAAACCCAGATATAAACCTGTTTAAACCCATCTTCTTCTCCATTTATAAAAACATTTATGGTGAAATGCAGTTGAAAAGTACTTTAATTAGTCTTAATAATACCCCTCAAATACTTCAGAGGACTGGGGACCTGTTTGGAGGGTTAGTTAGTACTAGCAAATACAAATACACACACAAACACACACTCTTAATAATAAAAACACCCAGAACCAAATCACTTGTTATTTAGCCTTTATTAAATAATAATAATAACATTAAAAAAGAAATTCTTCTGTACAAAGTCTACAAACAACAGTTTGAGTTAACTGGCCAGTGCCGTAGGTGTGTGTATATCTTAACGTAGTGTGCATTGCTTTGTGTGTGTGCGTGTGTGACAGTGTGTCTGTGTATCCATCGAGACAGAAGAGGTAATACTATCTGGACTTCCAGAAGGAAAGAGTTGGAGAGAGAGAGAGAGAGAGAGAGAGAGAGAGAGAGAGAGAGAGAGAGAGAGATTTTTATGTATTGTACCGTTTTTAAATATGTTTATGATTATCCTTATTCTTATTATTGTTTTAATATCATTATAACCTGACGCTTTGGCAATATTTTTGATGTTATATTCATGCTAATAAAGCAAATGAAATTGAAAGAGAGAGAAAGAGAAAGAGAGAAAGAATAGGTGTGTGTGTGTGTGTGTGTGTGAGTGTGTGTGTGTGTGTTTCTACATGACTGTGTTCATTTGTAATACTGGCACACAGTCACTAATCAGTACTCCCTCTTTCATGTGTGTGTTTGTGTGAGGGAGAAAGAAAGAGAGTCAGACAAGATGCAGTAGAGAGAGAGATAGAGAGAGAGAGAAAGAAAGAGAGAGAGACATAATAAGAGAGCTCCAAGGCACTTGGAAAACAGTCCAATGAAAACGCAGTTAGATGGACAGAAATCCCTCCATCTCTCTCTCCATTGTTCCCTTCCTCCATCTCTGAGTCCCTGACCATCTTTCAACACCTCTTTATAATCCCCTTATTTTCTTTGTTTATGTCATCTCAGCATGCCTCCTGGCTACATCCATGCATCCCCTTGAACGAGAGATGAGAGAGGAAGACAAAAAGAGAGACTGGGGGCTTCCTGTCTTTTGCTCTTTCAATTTACCCCCCCAGAGGACACCAACTTGACCTGGATATTTCTCAGATTCAGAAAATAACAAAAAAAGAACTTTCTGGGATTGACCTTTATCTGTTTGGGCCGAGCAGAATGAGAAAGAAACACACAGTGAAGGCAGGGAGAGGTCAGTGTCTGGTCCTCCAATTACATGTTTTAAGATTTCTTTTAAGATTTTCTTCCCTCTCTGTCGTCTCTTAGTTTCCGTTCTCTCTGTGTTGTGATTGTGTCTTTTTCTCTCACCTCCCACCTCTCCTGCTGACAGTTTCATTTTATGTTTCATTCTGTTGATCTTATTGGCTGTCTGTCCTCTCCATCTGTCAGCTGAGCATCTCATTGGATATGTTTACGTGCACAGAATCACCTGCCTACTAGCCCCACTCCAATCGTTTAGATTGAGCTTTCCATATAAATCTTCCATAAACTTTGATCCACTAAGTTGGCAAGTTTATCAAACGTTCCAGACCACAGCTCTGCAAGCCAAAAAGTACCGTCTGTAACTGAAGATACTTTACGAATGGAAGGAAAATAAATGTTGCTAAACCTCAACCTTTCCCAAAACTTTACAAATTTATTTTAGTTGTAACCGTAAAAACTCAAATGATGCTTTAGTTGAGTGTATATTGTAGGAAAAACAAGAAGAAAGCTGCACATATGTTTAACATATAAACATTTTGTCGATATGTTAATTTAAAAAAGCACTATGGGAGGCATTGAAGATACCCTGGGGAGTTTTCTTGTAAACATACAAAGTTATATTTACATTTAGTGTTTCTCACTCAAACTCATTGTGTGTATCTACGCGTTCAACCTGTTTTATTCCTCATAAAACATTTGCAAAGCGTTTTTCCCCCTAACAATGTGAAATCCTGCATTGTTTACCTCCATGTTTGCTGGCTTGTAGAATTCCATTTCTTTCCTTTTGTTGCTATGTTACCCCGTTGCTGCATGCTTGTGTGTGAGCATGAGACACAAACTAAACACAAACATTGCTTAAAAGCGCTACTAGTGTTCAAAAACTCCACAGGGTATCTTTTAAGTTTTGTTAAAATGTATTAAGCTGAAGCCAAATGGTGGCATATTAATGTAAGTCTTGGAAAAAAATAGCTGCATAATGCTATCCAAAAATCTACACATGCAACTTCCAGAAATCAGATTGATAATGAGACTTTTTCTGCATGTAGACAAAACCCCCACATTTCCCCCCTTTCTCTCTTTCTTTTCCTTCCTGTCTGTCTGTCAAGCTTTCTCTCTCTGTGTGTGTGTGTGTGTGTGTGTGTGTGTGTCTGGGTGTGTGTGTCTTCTCCTGTTCATCAGTCTCTCCAGCAGCACTGGCCCTCCTCGATGGCTGTCCTCCGATACAGCGTATACTGTAGTTAGCTTAAGGCTCGATTGTGTGTCCAAGAAAGTCGACGGTACAATTTCCATTCTCTTCCTTTAGTCTTTCTTTCTCCTTCAGTTTTTGGAGCGTCCTTCATTCAGAGGGTGATGCTAAGAGCGGTGGGTAACAGGCAGGATGATTCATCACTCTGTCCGTTCTCCACCTTTTCCGGACCCTCTGTGCACATACACAGCTCTTTGGCAATCCATAGGTTGCAATAAAACAATCACTGACATTTTGTTCACACAGTGTCTGTCCATCATTTGGGCATCATACAGTCTGAAAAGCAAAAAAATATAGATATATACCAAAGACAAACCCTAGAATACTGAATCTAAAGCACGACTCCATAACAGCATGTTAGATTTAGATAGACCTCTGATTTTCTGTCTTCCAACATCCTTTACCTTTCCTCTACTCTTTGTAAAGATAATCTATAATGGAAAATGTGCCAAAATAGATATGGACTGAAGTAACAGTTAAGACCATGGAGTCCAACACAATGCTAAAGAAAGTCTAAAAATGGCGTAAGAGCTCTACAGGGCGGCTATGAACTGAAGCTGGCTTTTCTTTACTTTTTTAAAATCCTCAAACAGACACAAGTCTAAAACAAAACAAAACAGTCACCATTACTCTTCTATGCCACTGGATTCACAAAGCGCAGACCAAGGGCAGACAAAGGAGCAAGCGAGCACCATATGGCAGGCTAACGGATGCTGAAAACTCACAGAACTCATATCTAAAACTTTCAGAAACAAACAAAAAGAAAGTCCTTTATCATCTTCTCTTCCTTCTTCTCCTTTAGAAATCTAGATTCATTTGAGTTGTGTGGTTTGATATCTTTTAAACTTCTTTTGGGGGATAGGCATTCACTTGATATGTGTTGATTTCAGTCAAAAATACCCACATTAAATGATCCACTGGTACTGACGTCTTCACAGTACGTCAGAAGCTGAAACTTTTTCATTTCTGCATGCCGTCTCTATTGGCCACATTCAAATTTAAGCTAACAAGGGCAAATGTGAAATTGCCCTTCTGCAAAGTACCAGTCATGGATACATGTTAATGAAATTCTCTCCTTCATTAAGAGTCCCATTACCAACATTTTATCCAAACACCGCAGTCTGGACTCTCATTTGTGGTCCAAATGTCCAGACTGTCACGGGTGCTGTAGTCCATCTCTGTTCTAGCTTCATTCCAGTGGCTGGTGGGTTATCTATGGTAGATCTGTCATTCATATTCATTCATTCATTCCTTCATTCATTCACAGGCTTTTA
Organism: Nannoperca australis; assembly: GCA_036023655.1. Classification (NCBI taxonomy): domain Eukaryota; kingdom Metazoa; phylum Chordata; class Actinopteri; order Centrarchiformes; family Percichthyidae; genus Nannoperca; species Nannoperca australis. Next base: position 840 of record JAVQJD010096233.1, on the reverse strand, counting down.
GAATCTAGCAGGCTCTCTCCTGCAGGCGGAGGAGATATGGTACTGTAGGTAGGGGATACTCGGGTCAAGTGTTCCCCCAGTTTAGGCCTCATAGCATGTAGGGGAGATCAAGGTCTCGAGTTCCCACTGGCACGCAAATAGGTGGGGAACCTCTGGGTTCAAAGTTACCCCTTTAGACATCAGAGCAGGATATTAGGTAGGGGACACTGGGAATTGAAATAACAAATAGTGCTTCTATTCGTGTGTTCTTTGTCCAAACTGAGAACAAAATGACTTTTGCAGGGGCTCACAGGACGTGTCTTTCCCCATCATTCTTGAGTTCTCCTCCTCTTCACGCCTCCGAGCAGCACCTCTGCTGGTTTATCTTCACTTTATGCTTAATTCCATCATACAGCTCAAAGTTGTAGTTCTCCAGCGTCGTGGAGGAGCGAGAGGAAAGCCCGCTGTAGGAGCACGTGCAGTACAGGAGGAGACCTGCGCAAACCGCACCCATCAGCACGCCGAGAGAGCTCATCACGATGATGGTGAGGAGGATGGGGTCCAGCGTGTACAGCCAGGCGTTGTCCTTGTCTTTCTCTGAAACCAGGGTGACGGAGGAGGGGTCCACATCAGAGGAGGAGGGGGTGGAAAAAGAGGACGGCCACCCTGGGAAGACATAGTCTGGAAAGAAAACATGAAACTTTAGAAAAAACTTATATACATAATTACAAAATGCTAAAATGAATGAACAATACAAAATGTTAGCCTATTTATAAAAAATCTGTCTAATTCCACAATGATGTCATTTAGATTTGTGGATGTATGTTCAAATGTAGTGTAAAGGTAGAAAAAGTTTAGAAA
>JAVQJD010096227.1:0-16008 GCA_036023655.1 Nannoperca australis | reverse complement strand
TAAATAGGCTATTTGCAATCATTTGAAAATGTTTTAATAAACATTGAATCAGTCCGGCCCTTGGCTTGTGGGAAATTTGTTTTTTTGGCCCTCTGTGGTATTTGACTTTGACATCCCTGATCTAGTGAATATGTTGTAGGCATTTTCCCTTCATTCAGGTAGATGTTATGTTTAATTTGATAAAGGATGCAGACTGATTAATTGACCCTTTGCAGCACCCGTATCTGTCTGACTGGAGCAGAAGAGAGGTTGTCTTTATGAGAGCAAAGGAAAAGACTCTTTGTGGCCAGGAAAAGGGGTTTAGAAACCTCTGCAGTGATTAAGTCAGTATTACGTTTGTAATAGGACCATGGAAGTGTGTGTATGTGTGTTTGTGTGTGTGTTACCCAATCCCTAAACCCACCAACATTGTGGCTTTTTTGGGGGGCTCTTAGTTGGAGGCCTCAAATTTAAAAACCACTGTGTTTTTTTAGGGGGAGACACACACTGTCTGTCTGTCTGTCTGTCTGTCTGCTTGTTTGTGTACTGAGCTGTCTGTTAGAATATCTAGCTCACCCCTTCTCATGTGTTTTGCATGCGTATGTGTGTGCGTGCCTACATGCACATCCGTGTGTGTGTGCTGATGTTGTCAGGATGTCGGTTCGTGAGGTATTGTTTATGACTGTGGAATGAGAATAGAACAAAACAAGAAAATAACACTGTTTGCATCGGTGTGTTTGTGCCTCTGCGTGTGTGTGTGTGTGTGTGTGTGTGTTCTGGTAGGCTCACCACCGGGCCAGATGGAGAGAGTTTTCGGTCTGCCCCCTCTGTCTCTTTCTTTCTCACTCTCTCTCCTTTCTCTCTAATCACAGTTTTCCTTTAGCTGTAAATAGGCGGGTTGGGAAATCTATATGCACACACACACGTATTTTGGCCTGCGCTTCAGGCTTGATGTAGAATTTTTAAACCTCCCACGCTCATATGATCTGAAGGCAAAGGAAACGTGCTTGCATACACCCAATACACACACAGACACACACAGAGTCGGACTCATCATACACTTGCCCTTCTACTCACCCATGATCAGAGCAAGACACACACTCACACAGGCCCAAACCACATAGAGAGTAGAGAGAGGAGCCGATCGCCCACAGCTTCCTCTTTTTACTGTCTGCTAAACTGAAATTACACACACACACACACACACACACACACCATCATGGAGGAGATGCTACATTTCCATGTAAGTCTTTCTGAGGCATATTTGGCAGCAGCGGATTTGCTTTTGGTTAAGGACATTAATGAGACAAAAATATTCCTTCCATGCTGCACCGAAGCCGTATGTTCAAACTAAAAAATAACGCTGAAAGAATTCAGTGGAAAGAGATGAACACAGTGAGAGATGGATGCAACTGTGCTCTGAGCAGAGCAGATCAAGAGCTTAAAGATGTTGGAAACCAGAGTAAAGTTACTTGAAATTGACAAGTTCTTTTGATCTCTATCTTCCAAATAATGCAATGTTATTTCAGCAGCATTTAATGACTTTATGTTATCACGTAGATAGGGCCTGCTTCACATTGTAAACAAAATGCTGTCTTCTTTTGAAAACTGCACAAATGCCACAAAAGCGTCTTTCTTCCTGAAACAGTTTGTTCATCCAAACAGCAGGCATTTGGAGAGGTGGAGGACACTTTCACTAGAGAGCAGTGAGCTTGAAAACGAAATCAGAATAAAATGAACTTTGTGTTCAGTTGCATCTAAATGGCATAACAAACAATGTATTTCATCTTCATATAGACCATTAAACCTGCCTGTCTTCAGGGCTAATGGTAATGTACCAGAACGTAATTGCGCACAGAGATCTTTGACTCCACTAATCATAATGGCCGGGACGGTTTGCCCTGGCTGTGCTGTGTCAGGTCAGTCTCTGACATCAAACTTAATTGCATGTCATCATGCCCATTTAGCTGTTATTTTTTAAATAAATGATCAAACTGATGCAAGTTAACTTTGAAATGTCATTCTTTGAATGGTCGTTTTGACCTCCTGGGAAAAGAAAGCCAGACTGCTCCTGTACTTTTCCATTTTCTCAAAAATCTTTTTTGGACAGATCTGTCTGTTTATCTGTCTGTCTGTCTGTCTCTCTCTCTCTCTCTCTTGCGCTCGATATTGAGTCCAGCCCTTCTTAGAACTTTCTCGTTCTTCCGTTTGTTTAAAAGCTTTCAGCCCTTCACACAGAGAGTCCATTTCATTTAGCCTGGAGGGCCTCTGTATGTCTGTGTACACACTCATTTTCATTTGACTCTTCCTTTTTTGTTTTTTTTCTTTCTTTCACACCGTCCAAACCCACATCCCTCCGTCCATAGATGGCCCTTTGTCACCAGGCGATTCCTCCTCGCTCGTCAGTAACCAAAGAGCTTTAGTCCCACACTCGAAATTTGGTGATTCAAACAATGTCCGACTGTGTGAGTGTGTCTGTGTCAGTAAGAAACCGTTAACAAGTAGTTGGTAGTGTTCATAATAGTGCATGTGTGTGTACAGTATTGCAACTCCTTGTGTTTGTGTCAACTTTTGTGTCAACAATTTTATACTTTATAAATGTCACAAAAAACAAGATTGATTTTGCAAGTTGTAATTGTTCTTCTGAGCTTATGTTATATGACTAAAATGCAAATGTATGTGGCCACACAACCACAATATGTCTTGGACTTTGTAGTAACAGCAGGTATGATGGGAGGTTTGGTGGAAATTTGTTTTTAATATTTACGTTTTTGAACCTCGTTGAGCTATTGTACAATGGAGTTGTAGTTCCATCAAACCTACAATTGTATAATCTTTTTGTGTTTCTGTTTATTGAATATATATATAAATATATTATTTTCTGTTTCCATTTATCTTTAGATTTATTGAATTCTAATTTGTTATGCAGTAATGTTGTAAGACGTCTGTGTGTCTTTGTTCTGGCTTGCCTCCGTGTGTGTGTGTTTGCATCTGTACGTGTGTGTCCGTGGGTAGCAGCTGTGTCCGCCTGGCCCAGAGTGAATAACTGTCCTCTCTAAGCTGCTCTAAAGACTGACAACAACACGACTGCTAAACGACTGGGAAAACTAAGTACCTCCATTCTCTGTCATTCTTCTTTTCTCTTCACCTCCCATTCGCTCCGTCGCTCTGTTTGGTTTTCAGCAGAAGGACTGCAAGCTGCCACCAGTTCTGTTTGAGTTCCCTCAACTTTTAATGAGCAACGAGGGAAGCTGCTTCCTTTTTTACTGACTGGCTCCTAATCGCGTCTTACTTTCTGTCTGTCTGTCTTACTTGCTCTCACCTTCTTTCACCCCCCCCTTTCGGTCTCTCCCACCCCACCCCTCCACCCCATCTTGTTCCCTCTCTCTCTACCCCTCTGTATCTTCCAATTTTATTGTCTCTTCTTCTTCCATTCCGTTTTCTGGATGCCAGCTGAAAGCCTTGCTGTATTTACCAGCTTAGTTTCCTAATCCCACTACAAACTACTATCGCTAATGACTTTCTCACTGCTTGCGCTTGGGTGGCTTCAAAGAAAAAGAGAAAAAGGAAAGAAAGAAAGAAAGAATGCACTGCATATAACAGTGCTTAAAAGTGGACCTTACATGCAATCTGTTCACTTTTTACTTGCTTTCTGCTATTTTCATAAAGAGGGGGAAGAGGAGGGGAGTGGTGTGGTTTTCAGCTATGCACAGTGCAGGTAAGAGGAAAAAGATAGAGAGAGCAACAGGTAGTTGGTGCCCAGTCATGCATGTCCCACAGAGTGTGTGTGTGTGTGTGTGTGTGTGTGACCCTGTGACCTCAGGTGCCCTGCAGGTGTGTGCCTCTGCATAACGGGGGGCAGGAACACACAGACTGGGAAAGCCTCATCAACTGCATTCCTTACTGGTTTAGCTGGGGGAGGGAGAAGAGTGGACAAAGGCATGGTCTGTAAAAGACAGAGAGTTTGAGAGAGAGAAAGAAGGAAAGAAAGAAAGACATTGTGATAAAACGGTAGTGTATCCTCTATATCACTGAGTTTGCTTTGTTATAAGGAATTATGAAATTCTGCGTAACTATGTTTCTTTATGACAGTGATTTATATTGATTAAAGAACTGACACTACACACCTAGCACAGCTGGCCCGGGTGTTATCCATCATTTTTGTCCAACATGATTTGTCATATGTTCCACAATTTTCCCTTCATTTCTCCATTGTTTTACAACCATGAGTCAGAAGAATAAGAGAATGCGCTCTTTGTTTTTGTTCTCATCATGAAATGTGACCAGGGTTACCTGAAACTAATGCACATTGGTTCTTAAAACTGATTAATTCGTAGAATAAGTGTGGAATGCAGACTGATAAACAGCAAATCATCAGCAATCAGCAGGAGAGGAGGGTAACTGAATGACTCAAACTAAGAGGGGTTAGTTAATTATTTCCGTTGCCTCTGTCACGAGTCCCCGGTCTGTCTGTGAGTGTGTTCATTGAGAGTTAACAGGTGTCAACTGTCAATAACTGCACTGTCTGTCGGAAATTCTTACTGTGTGTGTGTGTGTGTGTGTGCTGGTGCACGTGTGTGTGAGTGTCTGTGTGTGCTGATGGACGCTGTGAACGAAGCAAAGGAAGCAACAGAAGAGTAAAATAATCTAAAATGTTCTCTGAAACAACTTCAATAGCGAGATAAAGAACAGGGATCGAGAGAGAAGGAAGAGTCGTGTGACCTTTAGTTGCTGGCCTAGATACGCAACACCATATACAAATGAATATGAACATGCCTGAGAGAATGACTTTGAGGATGTTTTTTTGTGTTAATTATGTAGGCATATTAGCCTGGGCAGCTGAAGATGAAGAAATGGACATGTGCTCTGCTGCTGATCTCTTTTCTCTGTCAGTTTGTCACTGGGAACTCAAAGTCATTAGTGAAGTTAAGTAAGTCTTGTTAAATTTTCCCCAGAATGAGAGATTTCCAACTGTGACCCCTCTCTCTCTCTCTCTCTTGCTCTATCCCTCTCTCTCTCACTCATTCACTCACACACTCGGGTGCATGCCAACAATCAACAAAAGATTTCAAAGGAATCCCAGCAATGCCAATCATGTTACCCTTTCAAACCTCTTCCGCTGTCTTTCTTCTTGTATCTGCAGCTACATTTCCATCTAGCTGTCAAGTGAATTTCATGCAAACAATTGTAACGTTCCACAGAACGGACTTGAATTAGACTGCCATTCACTTAAGTTGTGAAAGAAAATACATTAAAATATATTATTTCAAAATGGTATACAAAAGAAAATACAGAGAAGTGATTAGCATTGAGTGTGTTTTGTTTTCCTTTATTGGCTTAGTTGACCATATTTTATGTTTACACACCATCTAACATCAATGTAGCTTTGATAGCTATAGTTTATAAAGGGCATTTTACACTGCCCAATGTAAGTCTTGTGCAATGAGTTTGAGCCAAACCTCTATCATTAATTATTTCATTAAATAGGTTCCAGTTTATCAGTTGAATAATATCTGGATCAGAAATATCTGGAGAAAAACAAACAATACTGAAGAAGCTTTCCTCTGTTTCTGTTTCTGCTGTGAAGTGTATATTTTTCCAACTTCACACTTTGTCTCTCTGTTTTTCTTTTTTTCTCTTCACAGGTTAACTCTGTATCTCTCATTCTTCCCTTGTCACCAACTCTTTGCAATCTTATTTTTATGCTGTTGTTACAGAAATCAACTCGATCACTCTGGAGGTGTTAAGTTGATGAATAAACCATGGTGTGTTTGTGTCTGTCAGAGAGCTTTAAATAATATATGGAATCGGCTTTCTTTCACCAATTCAGCTAATACATCAGAGTGGGAGGAGGGAGAGAGAAAGAGTGAGTTAAACTAGAAGAGGACGAGAGATTTTGAAGGAGGAAAGGGGAACAGCCAGGAAACATGCTAGAGAAGTGACAGAGAGAGCGGTTCCTCTGAGAAAAAAGCAAAAACAAGTATGCTGTAGCAAACAAACTTGGCTATGCCATGAGCGAGGATCATGAATCTTTCAGTGCACTATTGTTTGTCATCATGAAGCATTTGTTTGTTCCAACAGAAGTCATGTTTTCTTACAATCTGTTCAAATTCACAGAAACAGAGAATTTGCACAGAATTATTTCCAGCAGTTTCTTAGAGCAGTTTCAGTAGTTTTCAGTCATTTGTGATTGATAAATGTGCCGCCTTCAATTTGATCAAATCTGACTGATGCAGTGTCTTTGCAGAACACGCCACTAGAGAGAGCATTATTCTTTTTATTGTAAAGCTAAAGAGCCAACGGTGAAATTCATGATGATGGCAACGGGACACTGGCTCAAATCTGATTGGACACAAGTGAACTAACACTCTAACCTACTATTAAACTACTCTTAAACATGCCTTTCAGCAACGCGCTAAACTCCGAAACTCCTCAGGTGTGAGAGGATGTGTGCATTTAAACCTCCTCCTGCTATATGGAAAGCAATGCTTACTAATTTGAGCTATTTTGGAGCTCATTACTGTGTGACTTCCTGATGGTCTTTTTCTTGTGATATTAGGATATCGTTTGTTTGATGACCAATGTTTATTTGATAGCCTGTGCTGCAGACTGAATCCAATTCAAGCATTATTCTGCGTGATGTCTGTCTAGTGGCTTGTTTGATGAATGTGACACTGCAAATATAGTCCAATACTGACACTGCATGAAGGGCCAGCCAAGATTGATTATGCAAGCAACCTTTTTAAATCAACACTTTGATTAGATCTTAAAGTTAGATTTAGAGAGTTGCTTTATACTTTGTCAAAGAAACAGAATTGTGGCAACAAAGACAAAAAAGTAATTAAGACACAAAAGACTCATTAACTCTAAACATTACAACAGTAATGTGTACTGTGCTGAACTTATATTGCACCTGTCATAAACAGTATTTACAAAGTAATTAACAAAATAAATAACTGTACTGTACGTAACTTGAAGGATCAGAAATAAAGTAGAGATTGAGGCAAAAATACCTGATGTCAAAAAGGAGTTCCCTGTTTTGCATTTTACCTTCTTTACATTATGTTTGTTGACAATACACACCTGTAAATGTGGCCATTGTTCCTTGTTGCTTAAAGTGAAAGTGAAGTTTGACTCAGACACAGGCACCAGCCTCTGAGCTGGTGTCTACTCACAAAAGAAGCACCCATCGTATTTTTCACTCTTGCGTGGTGAGGAGGAAGGGAAAGCTTTTATTCTGCGGACTCTTTTGTAGATCTCATTATTCCCACAATCTATTTGCATTTGTTCATATCTGCAGGCTAGGTGTCAGTGCATCACCACACCATTGGTTGTAGGAGTTGTGCACACACACACAAACACACATGTGCACATTGCCATCTATATGTCTATAGTGTAGGTGTTAGTGCATCACCATAGTTTCACACATTCCATCCTGAATGAGCAAGAGAAGAGTTGTATTTGCTTTCCCCTTCAATGGCGTGTGTGTGTGTGTGTGTGTGTGTGCGATTGTGTGCATGTTTGTATGTTTACTTTTCCCGCAGTTTGTGCGTTGATATAAATCTGTCGGAGAAAAACAGGCCAGAGGATACACAAGGTTGTGGGAAGGTGTGCTTATTTTACATAAACTATAGAACATACCTGTGTGTGTGTGTGTGTGTGTGTGTGTGTGTGTGTGTGTGTGTGTATGTGTGTAATGAAAATATGTGATTTCTGGAATCTGATAAATTCATCTTATCCACAACAAGTCAGAGGTGAGGAAGTGTGTGTGTGTGTGTGTGTGTGTGTGTGTGGTAGAGGTCAGTCGATATCTTGGTCGCTGCATGACTCTGGCTTTCAGTGAGTCATGTTAGTCGAGGTTAAAGGTCCATACTGCCACATTTAAATTCAGTCTGCACTTTTTGCAGATCACCTTATGAGACAAAAAAATTAAACCTAAATTAAAAATGTTCTTGTTTTTGACAGGACGTACTGGTTTCATCTGCTCTGGTATCCCAGTGGGCAATGTACTCTAAGCAGGGGAGTTAAATAAAGCAGTGTGATAGTTGCCAGTTGACTAGCAAGAGTTTATTTGACCTTTCCTTTTATGTTTTGTGCAGGATCGTGGTATTGTACAGCAACTAGATCGGGATTTGTTGAAACCTTATCATGGCTAATTTATAGTCCTATTCAAATTACAATGAAGTCCATCATATTAAGCGGATTAGACCTTTATTGGCCAGTTTTTAGTTTTCAGTGATTACATTAGACCATATTAATGCCAGAAGCTGATTTATTTCTCCATCTCTCTGTCCTGCTCTTTTTTTTAATCAGACTTTTTCTTTCTTTTCCGCTTCTCTCTCCCCACCCCCGTCATTTTCACACTCATTTCATTTTGTCAATCCTTAAACTCATTTTCTTTACCATATTTGTCTTTATGTTAACTAAGGTGCCGGCCATATAAAATAGTGTGTGCATATAGATAGCTCATTATGTGTTAACTAGCAGCCCCCACACAACAGTGATGTATAGGATCAGATAAATGCATTACTAAATCAATAGCTCTGGGGCTTAATTTAACTTGGACAGATTTACATCTCGAACTGTTGGTTATTGGATGAGTTGGGGGGGGGCTCCTGTGGGGCTATAGGGATCTGAACCAGTGACCTTCAAATCATGAGCACAGTTTTTGAACCTCTAGCTTACCTCCAACTGGTTTGACAGCCAGGAAATAAATATTCTGCTCACGAAGTGGGTTTTTGGTATGCATTGCATGATATTCAGAGATTGAAGGTGATGAAACTAGCAGGCGGACACTACACTCCCATCCAGTTTGCTGTGAAAGGTGTCAATTTCTCTCCCCTGGTCTTTCCTCTTTGCTCCATCCCTCCCTTCCTCTCTCTCTCTCTCTCTCTCTCTCTCTCTCTCTCTCTCTGTCTCTCTCTCTCGCACAGAAACACATATACACTCACATCCTCACCTAACTACTGACAGCCCTGTTCCCATTAGATAAGTAATGATTTGTTGCTCTCAAATCCAGGACTGTCAAGGTCTTACCTTTGGATGGTGGCTCGTGTTTAAAAGCCAATACGGAAACACAGATTTCAGCTGAACTGTTGTGCAAATCTTCGCTGAGGGAATTAGTTGGAAGAGGATGAAACAAACATGTCGAAAGTGACTCAGACTGAAGCAGTGATTATGGTGCAAGGGTTGGGGTTGTGAAAGTTAATAAAGAATCCTCAAAAAAATATTTACATTGAGGAGAAAGTCCTCTGGAAGGCAGTGAATGTAGATTCCCGAATGAATTGTGGTTTTTAAGTAAAAGGAAAGAAATGCCAAATGGTTTGTGTTTCAAAGACAATTTGCAAACAGCATTATAATGGGCAATATTACAATCTCAGTTCTCAAGGAAATGAGCTATTTAGGTAAACAGGATTCATGTGCATGAATGATGGACACAGCAAACATAAAGTGCAAGATACAGTGATCAGGTTAGACGCATCATTAGTGAATATGGGTGTTTTAGAAAGTGAAGGTGAAAAACTGATTCAATTGTTAATTCTTGTATCTTAAAGAGATTACTATAATCCCATCAACTTGCATTCTCCAAGAATATCAATTCAGTCCATTTAATGTTTAGTAAAGCACAAGCTGCTTTTAGGGATCTTAGAATAGGGTTGGAAATGTAATGTAATATAACATGTATGTATATTTTTCTGATCAGTCTGCATTTTGTCAGACTGTCAGTTTTACAGTATGAATTGTTTTGTAACCCAAGCTGTTTTCTTACTCTAAAGTGAATACATGCATTTTGTTATTTCTCTGCTTACTGTTTGTCCATCTAATGATCTCTGTTATAAATTTATTTCAAATTCTATATACTAGTAATCAGATTACTGTGGTCCCAGTACATGCAGTGGTTTTCTGCTCCATTTACTGCTGTCACTGTCGTCTGCGTAGTTTAATGGCACTTAATAAATAGTCCATTAGGAAAAGCAGAGTGCTCCTGAGTTCTTCCGTTATTGGAAACAGAATCAGCTTCAGTCTACTGCACTTCCTGATTTAAAGAACACACACACACACACACACACACACACACACACACACACACACCTTAACCTGTGGAGGGCTGCTGTTGGAGGTTGTACGTTAGAGTCTTAATTCCAGAGCTGTGTAATTAAACCAATCATAAATCAGCTTCTCAGTTAATGAGAATGGCTGAATGTGACAGTTGACACACACACACACACACACACACACAGACTGATGTATAGCATAGCTCCTTGTCACTGCTATGACCCGTCGTTACCGCGGCGCCCTGGGCAGTCCCACCAATCATGGCTCAGAGTGAGATTCCGTTGCTGGGCGGATGTTTGAACCCTTTAATAACAGCTTACCGCAGCTAATTTATGATTGGTTGATTGGGCCATTGGAGCTCCAACAAGGCTGACACATTGGGTCAACTGAGCTATCTTTTAAAACTGCTTTTTTCTTTACCTGGAAGACACATTTATTCAGTTCTACTGCCAGGAAGGACAGAAAAGGTCTTTTTATTTATTTTAAAGTTTTATTTTGTCTTTGCGAGGTCATACTGTAGGAATCTGTTCATCATCATTTTAATCTACTTTTTTCCCCTGCTTTTTCTGATACATTAGGTACCTCTTTAAGAGAAAATGTTGCCATAAAAGTTTTCAAATCAGCAGCTTGTGAACTGGACAACCTTCACCAGTGTCCTTCTGTGTCAGTTTTGATTCATCCATACCTCATCATCCATGACTTTAGCTACTTATGTGTGTACTTTTAGAAGTATTTTTACCATTAATTGATCTGAGTTAGTTTTCTTGAAATTTGCCAGAAAGACACTTTTGTGTCAAGTGTTCTCCATAAATGCATACTTTTGTGATTATTATCAGAAATCTTTTGTAAGCAAAAAAGATAAGAAGGCGGGGAGTGACGTAGAAGCACACAGTATTAATCTTTTCCTGCTGAGTGGCCGGTGCCTTCTATTTGGTGGAAGTAGACCTTAAACAGTTTGCTGGGGCGGAAACAAAACATACTCATCACGAAGCCTTTCAGTGTTTTTCATTCTGCTTCCTTTGCTCTCCTCTATCCTTATGACAGTTTCTGAAATCTCCTGCCAGGTCGTCTGTTCTGAAAACCTGCAATTTCAGCTGAACTCCATCAAGATATAGACACAAACCAGCAATCTAACAATTGTCAAGTCACATAAAGTTGATATTTTTCTTGTTTACACGGTTGCTTTGTTGCTGTAAGACATGAAGGGTTTATATTTTTCATTTTAACCCAGTGTTAAATGTCCTGTCAGCCTTGAGGAACGTGTGGAGGAGTGTGTGGCAGGGAAATAAAAGAAACAAAGAGCGGAATCAAGGGTGGAAGGAAGGAAAGAACAGTGATTCAAAATGAACGATGAACAATTTCAGCCTTCCTTTTCCCACTATTTTGTGACTGTTGTATTCAAAGGAGCCACTTGTAACATCATTGTGTTCAACAAGTGGATTTAATGCAGGTCTGAAAGACTTAACCTGGCTATGGCAGCACAAAGCCTCCTTAGAATACTGAAAGACACGCACACACACACACACACACACACACACACACACACACCAACCCAGGGTAGGCAGACAAAAGCAATTCAGATGAAGGTATTTAAAGGAAGAGGAAATGTCAGTCAACAGGAGGATTTAAGGACTCTCTCACCAAGATATAATTCTCTCCTCTTTCTTGTCCCCTTTAATCACATCTCTTTATCACTCTGCAATATTTTTGTCTCTCCTGTGCTCTCCTACCACTTTTTCCTTTTTCCTTCTTCTCTTCCTCTAACTTTTCCTTACTTTTGGTAGTTCTCTTTTTCTTATCTGCATTTCTAAGCTTCCTTTCTCCAATATATTTCCACATCATGCTTTCCTTCCTGCCCTCCTCTCTGTTCTGTCACTTCTTTCCTGCCTTTCTCTTTGTAAGATCTCACTTTTCCTCCTTTCCCCTCAGCGAGACACTGTTGATGTTGGCCCTGGCTCATTTCTGTTGCATGGCTTGTCAGTGTTTGACAAATGACTCTGTGTTGCATAGCGCAGCACGGAGCATTACGCTACTTCTCACTTTTCATAGGCAAGCATAACTTAACGGCATCACTCCATAGCTCTGTTAGAAAGGCAAGGTTCAAGCCAACACTGATGTTGGCTAAATGTTTGATGACAAATATCATTATCCCCATTATATCACCAATCAGAACACGGACAAGACGTGAATGTAAAAAGGGCAACTTTAAACAGTCACTTGTTACCTGCCATTGACCTTTAATTGTAGCACCCTTATGAGTTAATTAGTATAAATTTGAAAATGTCAGACCTGAGTAGTGAAATATATAATTTCTTAGTGAAAACCAGGAAAGGATCATGGTTTTTGGTGTTTAAAAAAAACACACCATAAATTCTGCCTATGCTTAAAGGGATAATGTAGGGACTCAATATTGCACTTCCATAAAGTTGAGGGACTTGCAAGATACATATTTAAAAAAGAAAATTGAATCATCATCATCAGGGTTATTATAAAGTCACAGATGACATTATACAACTGGTTTCACAGGGGGACTTGTACTGGCTATTAAGAGTAAACAGACTACGATGTGTAAAATTGGCCCCTTCAAGTACCCAGTTCTTCCTCTAATACCAAAACAAACTCAACATAAACACATCACTTCGTGTGCACCAAAGAGCAGCAAAACAGACATTAATTTATGTGAAAACATCCCTGATTATTATTTTGACTGATATGGTCCTGACCCTTTCCTGTCTAACTGCTGCCTGCTTGTAATGTCAGTGATATTGGAAGTGAAGCTCCTTCCCTCATTATAAACCACTCAAAAATGGTGTCAAATAAACAAAGTGTAAAACATGTAAAATTCAAATGAAGCCCATTACTCAGTGGCCTTACTATTCTCTCATTTCCCTCCTCTGTTGCTGCCCTTTGTCTCTTTATATAATGACAAATAGTTTGACCTCTGACCTCTTTGTTATGATCCTGCAGGTTTAGGGAGAGAAGAGAGAGAAGGAAGGCGGGGGAGAGGAAATGATGGAAGAATTGAAGGGGAGATGAGGCCGGTTGATAAAAGTGCCTGACGTGGTATTGACAATTTAAGGGAGATGGATTCTTAACATTCCTTAGCACTAAAACAACAGCACGCACACACACACACACACACACACACACACACACGCATGCATGTAAAAAGAATGACAGGTAGACTTCCATAATGACCAGAACAGACGTCGCTGTGGGACATCTGGCCCAACTGTAAAACGTTCACCCCTGTCATGTTGTTTTCTGGCCTTGCATCCTCTTCTCTTGTTCTTTCTCTCACTGCTTTGTATTTCTTCTTCTATTTCACTATTTTCACATTATTCTGGCTTTTCCTTCCTTTTCCTTAACTTCTCTAGTAGAGGGTTTGCACCTGGTGGGCTTTTTGTATCATAGACATGAAGACACGCACCAGTTAGACACACACACACACACACACACACACACACACACACGCACACACACTCACGCACACAGTGAACCGGACATCTGAAAGTCTTGGTTCAAATTCTTTGTAATTACATTTTAATTAGCTAAATTAGTTTGCTCTGCGAAGTTACACCCCCTCCCTCCAAAAGTTCTTTTTTCTGTTTTTTTCCCTGTGTTTCCTTATAAATGCCTATTTGTTTCTACCTTGCTCTCTTTTTTTATTACTCCATTATAATGACCCAGAGTCATTCAGGAAGCCTCTCTGTCCTCTTTGTCTTAACAGGATCAGACCAATTTAAAAACATAGCAAGGGCCTATTTACCATCTCTTTTCCCACTTTTAAATATCAGGAGTCTGTGGAATTAAGAGATTCCAAAACTGTGTATAGTTTAAGTCAAAAACGTACAATACCGATAAAAAAGCATAACTGATCTTTTTCCTGTAAATTACATTTTTGAGGTGTTTTCAGTGTTTAGTGTTTTAGCATTAGGATGTAAGATTATATGATATTATAAAATTATCTTAGGGTTACTTTATTTAATACTAGCTGGGTCATATTTTTGCAGTTTTGGTATTTTTGTTTGTCTAGGATAACTTTGTGCTGAAATCTGGACTGCGGGGATGTTGCTACTTTACTACAAAACGAGTGATCAGACTGTGAGACAGGTTGTAAACAAGCTGACAGTTTAGCAAGATGATTAAAACCACTTTATTTGGAGGTAACTCTGAACACTAGATCTGTAAACAGTGATGGATGTTTACAACAACTAGTTTAGGTGATGATTGTACCTTTCGTGAGCTCTTGACTGGTCACGTTGCTTGCCCTGACTTGGCAAATGATCTTGGTGAGTACAGTGTTAATACTGAATGGCAAACTACTGTATGAAAATAAGACCCACATTTTAATAAACCTGAATTATCTTGTAAAGTTGGGAAGTGATTATATTTTGGGATGTAACATACCCTACAACTTTGAGCTATAAAAATAAAAACAGTGCTAACCTCTTACTTTATTTGATTGGTAATAGTACACTAGACATACTAATATAACTGAACATTCTCATTTCCAGCTTTTAACCCTCCAAGATCCACATCTTTAGAAGGAAAAATAATATCCACCCTTGTCTTATTTGCTATAAGAAAGACATTCATGTCAAAGAAGACAGATCCTCTTTCACTGTGACACGAATATTATAGCAGATTAACACCGTTGCTGTAATTACACCGGCCGGCTGTCATCACACGCTCAGTCTAGTTGAGAAGGAGAGAGAGATAGAAACTGTGAGGGAGAGGGAGATTTAATATATCAGCGCTTTCATTCATGCCCAGGACAATTTCCGCTTGATAACAACACTCATCCAGTGTCTTAACCAATAAAAAAAACACAGACAGAGATGGAGAGAGCAATAAAAGAGCCACTCACTTACTACCATTGTGTTTCATTGTATCTTTAATTAAAAGAGTTGAACTTGGGGCAGCAGGCTCAATTACTGAAGAGCGCTATCTATAAAGCTACTGCTGTATACATGGACACATGTAAAGATCAAATCACAGAGGGATCTACTCAGTCACACACGCACACATGCACACGCACACACAGTCGAGTAAATGTGCAACAGAAAGTTGTTGCTCAATCTGCTCTGTTTATGATCAGGACTGTAAACACATAGTTTTGCACTGTGCTCTTCTCAACAGTTTAATAACGAGCCATGTAAATGACAAATATACACAAATATGTCCCCCCCCACACACACACACACAAATACATCAGCACATATGAAGAAGCAGACACATACAGATAATTTGGATTCTTTAAATGTTCATATTTCCATAGAAAAGAATGTGAATATATCACAGGCCCACACACACACACGTATACACACACATTCCACCCATCCATGAAAGTTCACATTGGTTAGCAGAGGAATGTGTGTGTGTGTGTGTGTGTGTGCTTTCCTCTCATCTTATTATAAATGAGGAAAATCCCTTTTGTGTGTTTTTGTGCTTGGGTGGCATCAGGCACAGGATCTTATTTCACTCATGTTGTTGAGTGAATTTGTATGTGTGTGTGTGTGTGTGTGTGTGAGTGTGTTTGTGTGTGTGCATGTGGCCGGCAGGTCTTACAGTCCTGAACGCCCTGTCGTCATACACACTTCTCTCACCTTCTTCTCTCTTTGCTTCTTTCTTGCATCTTTTCTGTCTTTGTCTTGCCCTCTGTTATATTCACATTTTAAAATTGGACAATCTCGCTTTCTTCCTTTCTCTCTCTCTCTTTCTTTCTTATGCTGCCATTTTAACCTCTATACCATCTCTCCTTCCTCTGCAGTACGCCTGTCTTTATCTCTCTCTAAACACCTCGTCATTCCTTCACTTTTCACCAGCTGCTACTTGTTCACACTCTGATCCTCTATGGCCCTCACACACGCACGCACGCACACACACACACACACACACACACACACACACACACACACACACACACACACACAAGCACGCACACACACACACACACACACACACACACAC